>JADRCD010217730.1:0-10915 GCA_019843815.1 Montemys delectorum | reverse complement strand
CCTGCTTCTGCCTCCCAAGTGCTGAGATTAAAGGCGTGCACCACCACTGCCCGGCTTTTCTTTTTGTTGTTTTGTTGTTTTGGTTTTTTGGTTTTTAGTTTTTCGAGACAGGGTTTCTCTGTGTAGCCCTGGCTGTCCTGGAACTCACTCTTTAGTCCAGGCTGGCCTCGAACTCAGAAATCGCCTGTCTCTGCCTCCCAAGTACTGGGATTAAAGGCGTGCATCACCACTGCCCAGCCTACATCTAACTCTTTATTCTCTCAAGGGCTCTGTCCCTCAAGATGCCCATAGAGACAACTGAAGCTTGAGAGTTTAAGGACTGAGAACCGCAGGAAAGAGGAAACAGAAGAGAAGGGTTGCTTGAGAAGGAGGGCTGCAGGGGGAGGGAGCTAAAAAGGGAGGGGGGCTGTTTCTTGGAGACTTCTTGGCTTTTCTTTTTGTTGTTTTGTTGTTTTGTTTTTTTGGTTTTTGGTTTTTCGAGACGGGGTTTCTCTGTATAGCCCTGGATGAACCCACTGGCTCACCTCTGCTGGCCGACTGGGCAGATTCTGTGGCACAGAAAGGTTTGGACATGAGAAGGCAGCTGGGGTACTTGAGACTAGACCTCCTCGGTGGGCTTATAAAGAATAAGTCGCTGGGCAGTAGCACCTTTAATCCCAGCACTTGGGAGGCAGAGGCAAAGCAATCTCTTGAGTTCGAGGCCAGCCTGGTCTACAGAGCAAGAGTTCTGGGACTGCCAGGCCTACGTAGAGGAGCCCTGTGTCGAAAAAGAAAACAAACAAAAAGTTCTGCAGTGGTGACACATACCTGTGATTTTAGTGATGGTGAAGTGCGGCTAGGAAGATTAGGATTCCAGGCTAGACAAAATGCAGATGCTGAACTTGAACGTTTTGTTTGATTGCTTAAATGTCCGTCTGCCCAGCTCTGCACCTACCTGTAGTTGATCTGCTTTTCCTTTGGGGCTATTGTATATCCTACTAGTTTCTAGAAGCTCTGGTTCTACTTTACACACACACACACACACACACACACACACACACACGCGCGCGCGCGTGCGCGCGCGCAAACCTGATCCTGTGCTTTCTCCATCAGGTGTGACCCAGGCTGGGAAGGGCTGCACTGTGAGCGCTGTGTGAGGATGCCTGGCTGCCGGCATGGTACCTGCCACCAGCCCTGGCAGTGCATCTGCCACAGTGGCTGGGCAGGAAAGTTCTGTGACAAAGGTAGGATGGCTGTGCTGTTGGCTATAGAGCCCATGCGTTCTAGAACACCCATTTACATTACTGTTTACTGAGCACCTGCTGTGTCATGTTCAGATCCTCAAATATTCTTTCTTATCTGCCCCTTCCTCGGTGTCTGAGAGGATTCGCGACATCACCCATGATGTTGGAAAGGCAGCTAGTAAAAATTGTATGCATTTTTTAGAGTTATTTATTTATTTCTATGTATATAGGTGCTTCGTCTGCATGTATGCCTGCAGACTGGAAGAGGGTATCAGATTGTGAGCTGCCATGTGGGTGCTGGAAATTGAACTTAGGACCTCTGGAAGAGTAGCTGGTGCTCTTAAGTGCTGAGACATCTCTCCAACCCCAAATTGTAACCATTTTAAACATGATGAAACTATGGTCCACAGAAGAGCTTGTAACTTGTCTAAAGTCAGTTTGGCCCAGACTACCAGAGCCAAGACCAGGGGTTTCCAGAACCCTACTTCAGTATACTTTCTCCAGCTACTGGCCAGGGGTAGGTCTGAAACATGAGCCATATTCACAGAGCTTTGGGTCTGGGCCCCAAGGGTCCTGGGGACCAAATATGAGGGCGTCTTCTTACTCCTCTCCAGATGAGCACGTCTGTACCTCACAGTCACCCTGCCAGAATGGAGGCCAGTGTGTGTATGATGGGGGTGGTGAGTACCACTGTGTGTGCCTGCCGGGCTTCCGTGGACGTGGCTGTGAGCGCAAGGCTGGACCTTGTGAGCAGGCAGGGTGAGTGCCGGACCCTGGGGGAGCAAGATCAGAATCTGGTACTGAGGAAGGAGGCAGGACTGTCAGTAGTGTGGGGGACTGAGAGTCAGATCCACGCAGGGATACCTCAGGGTAAAAACCTCACTGTGACAGTGTGCCTGGTTCATATGACCAACCTTTTTGTACCCAAGCTATTTCTTCTCCGCAAATGGTGTTTTGGTGGAGGAGGGTGGCATGGAAGGGGAGGCACCAAGGACTCCCTTTACTTGCTTACAAAAGCAGACATGCAGCCTTAAGAGCTAGCTGGCTCTTCCTGTGCAGATTATGAAACGTCCACAGGGCTGGACTTGCCCCACTTCCGCTCCAGGCCCGAGAGCGTGTGGGGATAACAGGCAGCTCTGCTCTGAGCCCTGAGCTTGGGCCAGGCCACGTGCTAACTGCTTGATATCGGGTCTCTCATTTAACCCGCACGATTTGGCTATTTTTATTCTCATTTTTAGAATAAGGTTATTTGAAACAGAAAGGGGGGGGGAAGAGGGAGGTGAAGTCGGTGGCCAGGACACTGGTTGGCAAGTTGATACCAATGCTTTCTCCCACTCCCACCTCAGCTTCCCGTGCCGGAATGGAGGGCAGTGCCAGGACAACCAGGGTTTTGCCCTCAACTTCACGTGCCGCTGCTTGGCAGGATTCATGGGTGCCCACTGTGAGGTCAATGTGGATGACTGTCTGATGCGGCCTTGCGCTAACGGTGCCACATGTATTGACGGCATAAACCGCTTTTCCTGCCTCTGTCCTGAGGGCTTCACTGGACGCTTCTGCACCATCAACCTGGATGACTGTGCCAGCCGCCCGTGCCAGAGAGGGGCCCGCTGCAGGGACCGGGTCCATGACTTTGACTGCCTGTGCCCCAGTGGCTACGGTGGCAAGACTTGTGAGCTGGTACTACCTGCTCCAGACCCAGCTTCAATGAGCACCCGGCAAACAGCCACCTCAGCTTTAGTTGTACCTGCTACGGGGCCAGCCCCTCACAGTGCAGGGGCTGGCCTGCTAAGGATCTCCGTGAAAGAGGTGGTGCGGAGGCAAGAGGCTGGGCTTGGTGAGTCTAGCCTGGTCGCCCTGGTGGTGTTTGGTTCCCTCACTGCTGCTCTGGTCCTGGCCACTGTGTTGCTGACCCTGAGGGCGTGGCGACGAGGCATAGGCCCCACTGGATCCTGCTGCTACCCAGCTCCACACTATGCCCCAGCTCGGCAGGATCAGGAGTGCCAGGTTAGCATGCTGCCGGCAGGGTTCCCTCTGTCACCAGACCTGCCCCCTGAGCCTGGGAAGACCACAGCGCTGTGATGGAAGGGGGCTTGCTAGCTGCCTTCCTTACCTCCTTCCCACCTCAGACTGTCACCAGCCCTCAGCTTTGGTACACCCATCCGGAGGATTTCTGCCTCATACCAGAAATATTATTTTTTTAAAACACAGACTGTAAGATAGGAATTTTATCAAATAAAATTATGAAAATGCAAGTGGGTTTCTATAGAAGGAAAACCGGCCCAGAATTCTGGGTAAAAAGGCCCACATGGCTGGTTCTGGGGAAGCCTCAGCCTTCGACCCCCCTAGGAGTGGTTTTCATGAGGAAACCAGGGTGCTGGGTCCCCTCTGAGCAAGTGGAGGAGAGGTAGAAGCACAGAGGAGAGCCGTAAGCCAGCAGCCCTGGTGGGAAGGAACATACACATCAGGGAGGCTCAGCATCCTGCAGGAAGGGAGTGAGCTCCCTGCTGGCTGCTCTGCAGGAGCTGCTGGAACAGTGAGTTGGGCTGGTTGCGAAGGGCTGAGGGGGAATCCAGTTCCACCACCCTCCCGGCTTGGAGCACCAGCACCCGGTCAGAGTTTAGGATCGTGTTGAGCCTGCGTGGGGAGAAGGTGGTCAGTGAGGGTAGAGTACAAGCCCTAAAAAGAAAGCTGACCTCCTCTCTTTCCAGAGCCCTCTAGACTTCACAGGTCTGTCCCCCACAGGTTTGACTCCCTGGGTCTGTGCTATGGGGAAGAACCATAGTGTCTTTCTAGATGATGTGCTACGGAGACCTTGATCCTCTGCCTAGCCAAGCCTGTCTCTGGCGGTCCTTATGAGGGTTAGAGGTCTATGTCTCTACTGTCCCCGAGGATTCTCACACCTGTGGGCGATGGTCAGCACTGTCTTGTTGGCAAAGCGTTTACAGATGGTTTGCTGGAGCAGCTGATCTGTCTTCTGGTCCACACTTGCCGTAGCCTCGTCAATGCACAAGATCTGGAGAGTATGCAGCAGGGAGGGGAGGCAAAAGGGGAGATGTAACCCACCTAAGGTTCCCCACCTTCCTCTCTGCCCCACCTCCTCCCTCCACACATCCCTGCCTCTTGGAGGTCTTACTTTAGCGTCTGTAAGAAGAGCCCTAGCCAGACACAGCAGCTGTCTCTGCCCGAGGGACAAGTTCCGGCCCCTCTCGCCCAGCTCTCCATCTAGGCCGCCTGTAAGCAGAGCACTTGCATTGCCAGTGGCCATTCTTTGCTTCTTGCCTGCTCTTCCTCCGGTGTGCCCAGGACTCACCCATGGCGACGGCCACCTCACTCAGGTGACACTGTTCTAAGGTTTGCCACAGGGCCCTGTCCTCATGTAGGCCCTGGGGGTCCAGGTTCTCCCGAACAGTCCCACTGAACAAGAAAGGCTCCTGGGGGATGACAGCCAGCTGAGATCTGGGAAGCAAGGACATGGGAGTCAGGCTGGAGAGGCATCCATCTTCCTGTGGTCCAAGTTCACCTACTTGGCACTCCTAACCTTCTGCTTCTCACCCTGTATCCATTAAATCCTTAGTGAGTCAGCCCCATCCCTAGGACAGCGTGGTACAATGAGGAGCACCAGAGAGATGAAAGGCCTAGACCCTGGCTGGAAGGGATGACATTTCATTGAGGCATTCAAAGCCAGAGAACAAATGGCTCAACTGTGGTACTGACCGCAGAGACAGAAGGGGCGAGGCAGGAAATGAAGAGAGTGGGAATGGGGTGGAGGGACAACTGGAGGGCATTCCCCAGGAGCTCCATGGCCAGCCACTGCAGGTATGTCGGTGCTGCCGCCCTGGGCCCAGTTGGAGGAGGCTAAGGAGCTAGAAGGGCAAGCTGTGAGGACAGACCATCGCAGCTTTGGAGGGTGGGTGGAAAAGGCAGGGCAGGAGCAGCCAAGTGCTCTTGGCTTAGGGCTTAGGGTGGAACCTCCTTCCCCTTCCCTGTCATGGGACTGAGAGAAAGTGATACCAAGGTAAACTGGGAATGGGTGGGGCATATCGCTCAGATGAGATCACTTGTGGCCGGTACAACTGACCCAGACCCTAAGCTGCCCCAGGTACTGCCTGCCAAGCCTGGGGCCCCGGGGCTCATGGCATCTGGGGATACAGTTCCCCAGAGGCTCTGATTTAGAAGGCAATGGCTAGTGTCTGGAGCAGAGTGTGTATTCCAGAACTACGAGCCTAACCTGGGGCAGGGAAGCTCCCATGAGCGTCAGCTGTGATGGTGCCTACAGCTTACCTGTCCTCACCTGGCTACCTCCTTTTCCTTGTCTGCCCATTGGCCCTGGCTGTCTTACACCTTCCTAGAGGACTGCCCTCCCCCCTCCTCCCTCATCTCCTGCCCCCTAGACCTGAGCTCGGCCAGCTCCAGCTGGCTGGTGTCCACACCGTCCAGGAGCACTCGCCCTGCACTGGGCTCCAGCAGACGGAAGAGCACCAGAAACAGGGAAGACTTGCCGGAGCCTGTGCGGCCCACAATGCCCAGCTTCTCTCCGGGCTCCACGCGGAAGGTCACCCCGTCTAGGGCATTTGGCAGCCCTGGCCGATACGCCAGCACCACGTCCTGGAACTCCACACTTCCCTGGGTCAGCCGGCTGATGCGCTGGTGGGGTGACTGTGGGAAAGGCGTGAAGGAGAAATGATGGTGAGGACAGGGTTGGATGGACAGAGGGAGATGGCCGCTGTGAGGGCAATGGCAGAGGAGACGGGGAGGGGGGTGTGATGGGAAAGGACACAGGGAAAAGATGGCCAGGAGCCAAAGGGAAAGGCCTGGGTGGGCTGGAAGATGCCCCATGCTGGCAGCCCTGGCCCAGGACAGCAGGACAGATGTACCTGCATTGGCTGGCCATGGGGCTCCTGGGGAATGTCACAGGAATATTCCTCCAGTCGCTCGACGCTCACCATCATGGCTTCTGTCTGTGTGAAGCTACTCACCAGGCCCGAGAGCAGGCCCGTCAAAGACAAGGCATAAGAAAGCACGAGGCCCACCAGCCCTGCGGAGAGGAGTATCGGTGGCTAGGGAGCCCTGGATACTGAGAAGTGTGTTGGGGAGAATCCCAGCTCTAGACTGTGGGTGTTCGAGGGCGGAGGAGCAGCCTATGATGGGACCGGGCCAGGGTGGGGAAAGCCAGCTGGAGTATGCCTGGAGAAAGAGGCCACGAGGGGTGGCAGGCAGACGCTAAGGAGGGATGGTGGCCGAGCAGAAGGGCTATGGACGGGAGTGAGGGAAGGGTGATGTCACAGGTTTGGGTCTAGTCCCAGATCCTCCACTGCCCGTGGCTTCCTTAGCATGAAAATGAGGGTGATGATGAAGCACCCTCGTGGTGGGGTGGGGAGGGGGTTAGGGGACATGCAAGGGGGTCTGGACATCAATACGGAATGACACGCTCCTAAATAAGGGTGATGGGTCCCAGGATGGCACCTGGGTTGGCAAGTCCCTGCTGGTGCTGCACCAGGGCAATGCCAGCAATGGCGCTGACCACTGCTGCCCCCATGAGCTGCAGTCGAATGTCCAACCACTGCATGGTGGCATAGGAAGCAAACTGGCACCTCTGGTTCAGCTCCAAGAGTCGCTGGTTCTCCTCCTCAAACCTGGAGGAGGCCAGGAAGGAAGGGCAGCCAGTGCACTCCTGAGTGGATTACACACCCTTCCCAGTCAACCTGACCCGCTTCACTCTCTTCTGATCTGTACATTTCCAGAGTGTCTTCCCAAGGAGGCCACACCCCTTTACTTGTAACCTCTGTTCTGTATGCTCCCCATCACCTTACCTCCAGCCCCACCCCAGACTCTGGCTGCGAGAAGTACCTGTAAGTGGCCCCTGCAGCCCGGAGCACAGGGAGGCCTGCCAGGGTGTCAGCCAGGTGGGAGTAGAGCGGAGACAAGGTGAGGCTGCCCAGGCGCCGCAGCTCCCGGAAGGAAGCCCTGTAGTGGCCCTGCACGCTGTAGTAGATGAAGCTCAGAGGCGGCAGCAGGAGGAGCAGCCATGGCAGACCAGAGCCTAGGACGGCGAGGAGGCCCAGCAGGCCCACGGAATTGGCCAGCAGGATGTTGAGGAGGAAGGGCAAGCTGTCGTCTACACAGGCTACGTCTGAGGAGAAGCGGTTTAAGACCCGGCCGGAAGGTGTGGAGTCATAGAAAGTCACGGGTGCCTGGAGGAGGGAGGTGGTTGGGCAGGGTCAACGGCTGAAGAAAAAGAGCTGGTAGACAGGTGGGTATGGGGTGAGGTAGGAAAGATGGCCTGCAGTAGAAAAAAGAACAATGTACCTGAAACCTGGGCGGCCGAGGAATTGGTAGAACTTGGAGAGAACTATTTCCAGGTGGGAAAGACCCGTAGTTCCTCAGGCCAGGGGCAACCTGACAAGGTCTACTAAACATTCACTCCCCTCTGGGCTAGACATGCTTACTGCTCTTTTAAGAGCAGAGAGCCAATCTTTTTTCCAAGATGGACACTTTAGGCCAGCAAGTGAGACTTGGATGCAGCTGGGGATTACTAGCCCTGCCCGGCAAAGCACTTGGTTCTGAGCCTGGCCATGTAGGCACAGCGTCCAGGGGTAAAGGTGGGAGAATTAGTTCAAGGTCATCACCATGGCAACAAGAAACCCTACTTCAAAGCCACAAGTCAAACCAAAACCAAATGAAAACTCTGCTGGAGTCAGGCCTTAAACCCCAGGCCTGCCGCTTGGGAGATGGCAAGACCCCAGGCATTTGTTTCTTTGAGATCCCCGATCCTTGTTGTAAAAATGGGGATGACAGTGACTTTCTACTCTAGGGTGTTCTCACTCTTCTGTAATAAATCTATGCTCACTCTGCTCAGAAAAGTGTTGAAGACAGTTGGGCTTGGTGTCCTGCCTTTAGTCCCAGCAGAAGCTAGGAGATTTCTGGGAGTTCAAGGCCAGCCTGGTCTATACAGTGAGTTCCTAGACAGCCAGGGTTACATGGTGAGACCTTGTCTTAAAAAACAAGCAGAAAGTAAGGATGAAAACGGGACTCGGTCACACAGGGCTGTGAAGTGGGCTGTGTGGCCAAGGCCCTGCTGCTTGGACTACTGTTGGGAGTTACAGCCTCAAATAGAGCTTGTTCCTCCATCTTCCCTGTCTGCCCCTTCATCTGCATGGACTGTGGAAACAGTCCTGGGTGAAGTGGCGGACTAAGTCAAATGACTTGGAAGGCACTTAGGCTGTGTTCCCGAACAGCCCATCGTCTCCTCCTTGGCTCAAGGCGGACAGGGAGACTAGTGGGTGGCTGCCCCCAGGCAGCAGCAGGGAGACCCAAGCAGTAGAGGGCTCATGGACCGGTTCTTTCACAGACCTAGACTTGGCAAGGCCATCTGGATCAGTTCCCTTGCCCATAAAATAGCGTGAGGGTACCTCAAGGGTTATTGTGAGATTACCACGGGTTAATAAAGGGCATGGGAGTAAAAATCGCTAAACGAGCCTGGGTGTGGTGGTACACACCTATAATCCCACTACTCAGGAAGCAGAGGCAGGAGGACAGAGGCTGGAGGTAGTGAGAGCCAGTTGCTAATGAATAAATTAAATAACAATTAACTGAGCACTTAGTGGGCAATACCTTAAACACTTTCCATGTGTCAATCAACTCTACCTTTTATCTATATGAGAAAGCAAAGGACAGAATACACAACAGCAGTGCATCTTAAGTTTACTTTCTTTTTAAGGCAGGGTCTCAAGGCAGCCTTTGAGCTCACTATATAGCCCAGGCTGGCCTCAAACTCAGCAGGTCCCTGCCTCAGCCCTCCCAGGGCTGGGCTTATAGGTGTGCACCGCCAGGCCTGCCAACAGTAGAGCTTCAAATAAAAAGGGGTTTGCAGCCCCTTAGGACGAACAACAATATGAACTAACTAGTACCCTCAGAGCTCCCAGGGACCCAACCACCAACCAAGGACTATACATGGTGGGACTGATTGTTCTGGCAGCATGTGTACAGTAGAGGATTGCAAAGTCGGTCATCAATAGGAGGAGAGGCCCTTGGCCCTGTGAAGGTTCTGTGCTCCAGTGTAGGGGAATGCCAGGGCCAGTAAGTGGGAGAGGGTGGGGTGGCAGGCATGGGGAGGGGGAGGCAACAGGAGTTTGTTCTTGTTGTTTTTGTTTGTTTGTTTTTTGGAGGGGAAACTGGGAAAGAAGAAATTTACATGTAAATAAAGAAAATACCTAATTTAAAAAAAAAAAAGTCTCAGGAGCCTGGGTGGCCTACTTTAACTCCCCTGATTTCTAAGTTCAAAATAATTTCATCCTTCTTTGCTTGTGAACTGAACATCAGGGTCTAGGTGTTATATTCTGGAATGATGTTTCTCCATAAATTCACCCAGGACTAACTAGTGTTGCTTCAAATCAAAAGATGTTAATCTTAGGAATTTAGAGAACAAGACATCAGAACTTCTGGGAACTCCTAGGGATTATGTCTTAGGTTATTCTTAATGTACTTCTGACCTTCTGTGTACTCTTGGCTCATTATTATAGATGTCTAAATGGTGTAAGTGCTATAAAATATTTGTTTAATAAATTCATCAATAAAATGTAAATAGTAAAAGAATAAATCTTTAAAAAAAAAAAAAACAATAAAGCTGGGTGGTGGTGGTGCACTTGGGAGGCAGAGGCAGGCAGATTTCTGAGTTTGAGGCCAGTCTGGTCTACAGAGTGAGTTCCAGGACAGCTAGGGCTACACAGAGAAACCCTGTCTCGAAAAAGTAAAAACCAAAAACAAAAAAAACAAAAAAAACAATAATACATGCACACGAAAAAAATTTAAAACATGCATGCACATAAAACAGGCATTCTGCAACAAAAAAAAAAATTAAATACCCTTAGTATTAATGAACAGATTAAATCCCCTTAGTAAGGCTGCTTATTAAAGAAGAAAAGGGAGCAAAGAGAAGTGGGAACAGCACAGACATGAAAGAAAATAAAGAACACAAGGAGAAGACAGGCCTTGCATGGCTTGCAAAGTTGAGCCTTGGCACCTCAAGTTCAAGATGGAACTCAGAGGAATGTCCTCTTACTTGCCCTGTCTGTAGATGACAAGCCACAGGCTTAAACCATTAGGTCTAAACCTAGGCAGAGACTTGGCTCCCTAGCTTCTGGGTCTGAGATGACTACATGCTGCCCCATCTGTGAGGGGCTAGTGCATGGACTGGGAATGTGGAATGTAGGCAGCGCTCTAGAGGCAGACAAGCCGGGGTTATCCTGCACCCGCTGTGCCCTCACCATGAGGAGTCGATGCAGTAGGCGGTGATGTAGGCTGGCGGCTGCTTGAAGTGCGCCTGCTGCAAAGAGCACAGCCCGGAGGAGGGTGCAGAGAGAGTTGGCCCCGGCAATGGCTGCGTACACGATGAGGTAGAAGCGGATGTCTGAGGAGCCATTGGAAGCAGCCTTGTGCAGTGGGATGCTGAGCAGTGGGGGAGGACATTGCTCGGGATGCTCCTCTGTTCTCAAGGGTCACCTTTTCCCACCCTCTAAAACACACAGCTCCAAGCCTGTCCGCCCCCACCCCTAGGCTGCTGGAGAGCACCAGGCCTGCTCCCAGCCTTCCAAGCCTGTCCGCCCCCACCCCCAGGCTGCTGGAGAGCACCAGGCCCGCTCCCAGCCTTCCAAGCCTGTCCGCCCCCACCCCCAGGCTGCTGGAGAGCACCAGGC
>JADRCD010217729.1:0-26135 GCA_019843815.1 Montemys delectorum | reverse complement strand
TTTAGAGAGTTGGACCACTATATTATGTGTTTGCTAATCATTGACTGTAGTCCCAAAAAAGCCTTGTGAAAATGTTATGCCCTATGTAACAGCAGAGTAACATAAAATAAAACTACATTTTATAAAACCATTTATTACGGCTTTGTAACAGTTGCATACTTGTATTTTAAGGAACAGATGAATTTACTCCTTTTTGAAGTTTATTGTTATTTCTCTTTATGTAGCGTGGTAATATCCATATTTCTGCAGTGTAGTGCACTTGTCTAGGGTGCCTGGCACTGTAATACTGGACTATATTTCCAGATAGCCTCATGCCTCATCTTCCTCAGATGTAGTGATAATCTGGTTAGGTGTCATGGAATAAAGTGGACGTTTGAAAACTAGAACAGCCTTTGCTGGTACTAGCTAGAATTGTGCTTCAGTTATGTGAGCATCAGGAGTTCTAGTTTTCAGATAACCCACTTAGGATTCTGTCTACATTCAAAAGTTTTTATGTCAATGATTTTTAAACATTCAATGTTACTTTGAGAAATGATCTTCAAAGCAACATGGTTTGGGGAAAGAAAGCATTTTAAGTCTATCCTCTTCTAAACCATGCACGTGGACCAGGGCTACATTCACAGTTGCCCTGTGCTTGCTCTCTGGCTTCTGCTTTTTGCCCTTCCATTTTTTTCTCTTTACTCTTTCTTGCTTCCTTTCCCTCAGAGACTTGAACAGAACATTTTTCACTTGTGTACATTCCCTGCTCCTTAAATTTGTTTTTTGAGGAAACCAGAAGAATTTAACAGCAAAGCTTGGGGTAGGGTATAAATTGAGGTATTGTGTTTGCCTTTAGTCTCATCACTTTGGGAGGTAGAAGCAGATAGCTAAGTTTGACCAGCCAGGGCTACATAGTGAGAACTGGTTTCAAAACAAGCCTTAATTTTAGAAAGCTCATTTGATCATAGAGCCTCTAAAAGGGGGGTGGGCGGGGGATCCCAAGACATTCAGCAGGACCACTCTTAGATTAAAAATATTTTAAAAACTTGTGAATTTGAATTGGGAGACTCTTAAGAGCCAATAAATGACTTGATGGGTCAGCAGAGCAGCCTCTAAGATGTGCTTTGGTCTCTGTACTCTGCCCCACATTTACATTCATACTGCAAGGCTTGTGAGGTAGCTAAGCTGATAAAAGTGCTTGTTGCTTTTTTCAGAGGATCCTGGTTAGGTTTCCAGAACTCATGTGGACTCAGCCTGTAACTCCAACTCCAGGGAACCAATTTTCTTGGCCTCCTTGGGCATTCTTAGGCAGGTACACACATGGAAAGATAATGTCTGAAAAATAAGGATGTCTTCTCACTTGAGAACTTGACATCTAAGGTTCTGGTGTCAATGCACTACGCTCTGTGGGCCTCCCAACGCTAGATGGGAAAGTGGATACGTAATTGAGGGTTTAGTATGATAGGCTTTAAAGACACAGTGAGGGCTTTTTTTCTCTAAACTTCCATTTCTGGAAATTGTACCCAGGGCCTCATGCTTCTAGGCAATTGTATAGCGAGCCCTTGAGCTCTTAATTTTTGAAATTATACTCTGGGTGTGGCAGTATACACCTTTAATGCCAGAACATGGGAGGCAGGTGGATCTCTGAGTTCAAGGCCAACCTGGTTTATAGAGCTAGACCTTATCAAGAAAAAGACAAAATTTCCTTTTGCAGAAACTCTTCTATTTGTCAGTGTTGCATCTGTTGTTGGAACTTAAAATTATTTTTAAATTGCCAGATTTTATCTGTCAGAATGCAGTTACTAAGAAAATATCCAAGATGGTCAGCTCTTAAGAGTACTTGTTATTTTTTTTTAAATTTTTTTAGATTGAAACAGGGTTTCTCTGTATAGCCCTGGTCATTGAGGAACTCTTTGTAGACCAAGGTGGCCTTGAACTCAGAAACATGCCTCTGCCTCCTGAGTGCTGGGATTAAAGGTGTGCACCACTAACAGCCAGCAGATTCAGTTCCAAGAATCTACATGGCAGCCCATAGTCATTTTTTACTCCAGCTCCAGGAGAATCAGTGGCCTCTTCTGATTTCGGGGGGAACCAGGCACTTATCTGGCGTACTTGCATGCAGGTAAACAGTCACCCACACAAAATAGGAATACATATAGAACCTTTATTTTCTATATTGTGTTTATGGTTGTTTCCCCTGGATATATGTTTTGTATCACAAGCATGCCTGATACATACCCTTGGGGCCCCCAGAAAAGGATGTTGCATCCTTTGGAACTGGAGCTAAAGATTATTAACTATCATATCATGCTGGGATTTGGAGTTGAACTTGGGACCTTTGCAAGAACTGCCAGTATTCTTTAACAGTGAGCTATCTTCAGTTTCTAATGCTGCTCCTGCCCCGTTTTGTTTCTGGTGAAGTAGACAAAGGGGAGCTCCTTTCACTGCTGGTAAGAATAAAACTAGTCTAGACATTGTTGGAAGTCAGTATAAAAATTTTTTAAGCCGGATGGTAGTGGCGCATGCCTTTAATCCCAGCACTTGGGAGGCAGCCTGGTCTACAGAGTGAGTTCCAGGACAGCCAGGGCTATACAGAGAAACCCTGTCTAGGGAAAAAAAAAACAACAGACAAGTTTTCCTCTAACATGATAGTAGAATGTATATACTAATAATGTTTATGACTTAAATAATTGGAATGTTGCTTTTTTCAGTAGTGAAAAAAATTTGGGAAGGCCATTATAAAAAAAAATTTAATGTACAAAATACTTTGGAATTAGAATTTTAGGTTATTTTTAAATGCACCAATTATTGGACAGAGTCTCATGCATCATCTTGGCTGGCTCGGAACTCACTATGTAGGTAAGTTGGTCTTGAACTCGGCCATCTGCCTGCCTCTGTCACTAGAGAAGAGATTAAAAGTATATGCCACCACACCTGGTCCTAATTGTACTTTTTAATTTTTTAAAATTCAGTTAGAACCGGTTAGTAGGTAATAGAAAGCTAGTGGGTAATAGCCAGCTTTTAATTTTTAGATAGGAAACTATACATAGTATATTAAAGAATATTTTGCAATACCAAATTTATCTTATACATGTTTGTGAACAGTAGGTTGTGATGTAATAGTTATTTCAAGTGATTTCAAAGGACTTTCTCCCTAAATTGACTTGAATTTAATATCCTAGGGCTATAAGTTAGTTGTTTTAATTTTAACAATTCAGAGAATTTTATGGGGGCGTACTGAGAGACATGGGCGCAGAATGTGAGTGTCTTAATGCAGAGACCTTTAGAAGAAGAAAAAAAGGGCTGGAGAGATGGCTCACTGGTTGAGCACCGACTGCTCTTCTGAAGGTCCTGAGTTCAAATCCCAGCACCCACATGGTGGCTCACAACCATCTGTAATACCATCTGATGCCCTCTTCTGGAGTGTCTGAAAACAGCTACAATGTTCTTACATATAATAAATAAATAAATCTTTAAAAAAAAAAAAAAAAGAAAGAAAGAAAAAAGATTCCCTGTGTTGAGAGTAGTAATGCATTCTCAGAAGAATATATGGCAGTTATTAAAGCATTTTCCGTCAGTGTATCAGTCTTGACTCAAGACTACTGTTGTATTCAGACTGATGCTGTGGCAAAACTTCAAGTGCCAGAGAGACAGTTTATGATGCTCTACCTGTGGGTCCTGATGAGAGCTGGTTCCCTTAGAACTGCAGTTAACAGATGGTAAGCAACCATGTGGGTGCTGGGAACCAATCCTGGGACTTCTGCAAGAGTAGGATGTGCTCTTAACTAGAGCCATCTCTCCAGCTCCTCAGACATGAAAATTGTGCATGTGTGCGTGCGCTCGCGCCACAAGTACCCAAGGAAGCCAGAAGCAGGTAGCACCGAATGTGGCTTCTGAGAATTGAAGTTGGATCTTAATTAATGAGTTATCTGACTAACTGCAGAGATTTTTCTAATTTAGGGGTCTCATGAGATTATTAAGTATTGTTAAGTGGAGTGGGCATGTTGAAACTAGTTTTGAGACCTGAGTAAAATTCACCTGTACACCCTACTACAAGTTGGAGTATAGTTCGTTGGTTTGAGGTAGCCATAGTAACTCATGCCAGTAGTTCTTGCTCACAGGAGGCTGAAGCAGGAAGCTCACCACAAATTTTCTTTTAGCTTGGGTTATATACATAGTTCCAGGTCAGCCTGGGCTGCGATGGGCTAAGACTGTCTCAAAATCCCAAATTAAGTCAGCTTATCTAATGGCATGCATTTGTAATTCCAGCAAAGGCTAGACTATTGCAAATTCAGGTCAGCCTGGCTTGCTGTTTACATTCTGTCACCAGAACAAATTTTACTGCGATTAGACAATCAAAATTGTATACTCTGGAAAGTTTGAGGCACTGGGCTTTGGTGAAGTAGAGCTAATTGTAGACATTTGCTTTGTTCTTACTGGAATTTGTTACCAAGGGCAGTAGCTTCCCACTGTGAGATTATTTAGATTTTCCTGTTAGGTCATTCAGAGGTTTTTTTTTTTTCTTCTTTTTCTTGTGTTAGGGTTTAAACTTGAACTCACATATTCTAGATAAATGTTCTAATAAAGCCGTATCACCAAACCTAGATGTTAGGATGTTTTTTTTTTTTTTGAAACACGGTCTGTGTAGTCCAGACTGCCGTCAAATTTTTGATCCTTCTGTGTGCTGGCATCATAGGAGTATAACATCACCATGCATTGTAGTTGATAGTGTGTGAGAGCAGAAAATTTTTCCATAGTTAAAAAAATGTGCACTTAGTAAATATGAGCATTTGCTGCTCTTAAAATAGAACCTGGGTTTGGTTCCCAGAACTATAACTGTATATTACTCCATTCATAGGGCTCTGACCTTTTCTGGCCTCCACAGGCATGGGCCATGCACATATATCTAGTCAATGACAACTTTTTTTTTTGTTTGTTTTGCTTTGTTAAATATGTATTTTGCTTTGTGGAATAGCACCGGAGCCTTCTAACAGCTTCTATATAGCTAACAGAAACTTTAGCCTGGTGTTTCCTAGTAGAAAGGATACAGGACTTTCAAGGCCCTGTAATTGGAGTGAGTCCACTTTAAATCTTTTAATGAGGGTCCATTTTATTCAGTGAATGCTGCTGCTGGGGGTGGGTGGGAGTGGGGGCTATAACATTCTGGGCAAGGTGTTTTGGTGCCACAGGAGATGATCTTCTACCCCTGCCCCCCAAAAGCTTAACTCCCTCTTCTTGCAAAAATCGGAGCTACACAGTTACCTCACCATCCTACCCCAACAATAGGAGCTTTTCAAGGATAGCATACTGCATGTTGTTCAGATTCTGGAGACATTACTAGGTTTTTTTCGCCCCCAATCTGGAGTTAGTGCTAAGCATGCTTCCTCTCTAATTTATCCCTAGGGTCTTATCACAGGCCCTGTGTTTCAGCTATTCTCCATGATCTGTGACCAGATTTCTGGACCCCATCATGAATCTTGGAATATTGATTTACTTATTTTACTCAGCTCTGAGACCTATGTAGCAGCACCACAATTTTAGAGCTAAGAAAATAAATAGGGAGAGGCTGTTAACCCTCTTTGAAATTAGATTTGATGAGTGTAAATAAGACGGTTTGCTTGAGTGCTGGACAGGTGACCAGTTTAGAAGTCAAACCCTCTGGCTTCCATATGCTATTCCTTAGTGTTTGTTAGGGGTGAGAGACTGGTCTAGTATTAGGTAGCACTTTGATCCACACAACTTTATAGCTGCCACCTTAATCAGTGTTTCTCCTTTCTTAGCTATAAAAGTGCACAACCTAACCTTTCTGTGAGTCACTACATATAAGGATTTGCAAATGTTGTTGGGCAGTGGTGGTGCACGCCTTTAATCCCAGCACTTGGGAGACAGAGGCAGGTGGATTTCTGAGTTCTAGGCCAGCCTGGTCTACAGAGTGAGTTCCAGGACAGCCAGGTCTACTCGGAGAAACCCTGTCTCGAAAAACCAAAAAAGAATTTGCAAATGTAGCAGACTGAGTATTAGAGGCGAGAGGGTAATAGCTCAAGTACCCGTGGGATTACATGGTAGTAGTCCCAGCTACTCAAGCAAAGCAGAAAGACCCTTTCTTAGTCGTGTATGGTGGCACATGTCTATAATCTCAGCACTTTGGAGGCAGAAGCCATCCTTGACTACATAGTAAGTTCAAGACCAACCTGGGTTGCATAAGACCATCCTGTCTTAGAAAAAAGAAAAGAGATCCTGCTCAAAATGAAAGGTGGGCTGGCAGTAATCAGTGATAAAGTGATTTCTTAGCACCCAAAAGGTCCTGGGTACATCAGGACAGCCTAATTTAGGACTACAGGGTACTAATAAAGTGAAAACAGTCAACTGTACCAAGCAGTCCTATTGCCCTAGATCATCAAGGACACAGACACAAAAAGAAAATTACTAACTTGGGAATGAAAGGTTTATTAAGCAGTGCTCTTCCTCCTAATTAGCGTCCTCTGATAGAATACAGTTGGGGAAAGTTTTTCTGTTGAGATAAATTAGAAAAAAATGAGGGCCCAGAGAAGAAATGTCTGTGTTTCTTGTTGGTCAAGAATACTTGCTTGGTGTGTTAGCACATACTTATAAATCACTTGGGAGGCTTAGGCTGGACTGCAGAGAGAGACCCTTTTCAGAAGGTGGGGAAGGACACCAACTATTGCAGCTGTTACTAGTAATGCAAAAGATTTCAAGTCTCTCCCTCATTAATGAGTTTTTAGAAAATAATTTAACTTTCCGTGAATTGGTGTTTTGCCGTCATTCATGTTTATGTGAGGATGTCAGAGTTCTCTGTAATTAGAGTTACAGTTCTCTGCTGCCATGTGGGTGCTGGAAATTGAACCTGGGTCCTTTGGAAGAGCCTCCATCTTTACTTGTCTTTAGTGCAGGAGCCATCACTCTATCTCTCTTCATTTATGAATTTATATATTTTTGACTATACATTCTATATCATCAGGACCTAACTGCCTATGCTAACATGTATAGTAACCACTGGCCATAACATCCTGAGCTATAATATGCTGTTCAAGATTGTCATCTAAGAGGTAACTCTTAGATGTATTGGGCTGGATGTGGTAGTTAGATGGCTGTAATTCTAACATTTGGAAGGCAAAGGTAGATGGGTGTCTGTGAGTTTCAGGTCAGTCTGGTTTATACAGAGAGTTCCAGGGCTACTGTCTACCCCACTAAAAAAAGAGAAAAAAAAAATCTAGAGTTATATGTGTTAGATACTAGCTAAAGGTTCACAGATACCTGAGCATTTTGTCACCCCCCTATATCCCCATAGTTGGGACACACTAGAGAGTGACAGTAATGCAGCCTGGTTCTACATATCCCTTGGTTATCCATATCTGAAGGGAGGGCATGGGTAAGAATGTATGAGTTAAGAATGTAACTGCTTAAGTTAGATGGAGATTTTCCAGTCCTTGTAGACTGCCAAATTTCAAACTATGTAGGCAATAAAAAAACTGACAGGATTTCATTTTTCTTTTCTCTGTGGGCATTTTGCCTTTGTGTATATCTGTCCAGGCACAGTGTTCATGCATTGCATGTGGAGGCTAGCAGAGGGTGTCAGATCCTCTGAAACTGGAGTTTTAGGCAATTGTTAGTGGCAGTGTGGGTGCTGGGAGCGAACTGAACCCCATTTCAATGGCAGTCAATGCTGTTAACTGTTGAGCCATTTCCCCAGCCCACCTGACAGGTTTTCTTTTTGGTTTATGAACAGCAACTTGGAAGGAAGATAGGCTGGGAGCCCTAGGCCTTTCATAAGTATCTGTTTCGCCGGGCGGTGGTGGCGCACACCTTTAATCCCAGCACTTGGGAGGCAGAGGCAGGCGGATTTCTGAGTTCGAGGCCAGCCTGGTCTACAGAGTGAGTTCCAGGACAGCCAGGGCTACACAGAGAAACCCAGAAAACAAAAAAGTATCTGTTTCATCAGTCCCTTCCATTTGTGGGAAGCAATCAGAGAGCAATCTGGGAGAGGAAATGAGTTCTGTTGGACTTTGAAGGAAAGCTCACTTGTCTTTCAGATGCTGATAGAAACATTGCATTTATAGAGGGGGAGTAGTACAGCTTCTTGAATGGAGCAAACCCCCAAAGCCTGACAAACACATGTTAATGAGATTCACTGAGAACTCGCCCTCCTTAAAATCAGGTGGCATTTCATACCTAACTTAGGCCATCTCCTCTCTGTTTAAAACAGGTCTGAAGGGCAGATACTCCTCTTCCTAAGAGTTCTTGACTAGAAGAGCATAGCTTCTCTCCCATCTCTCAGAATAGACCTCATTAGAGCTCTGCATTAGGTGCTCAGCTTGAATAGCCTGCTCCTGAGGTGGTAGAGATGACATTAGTGGATGATTGGCTTTTCAGCTGTTCTTTTTGTGCTGGGTTAGAATGATCTTACCAACTGGATCCGCACTCATTTCACTGCTCAGGTGATAGGCAAGAGCTAGCTTGTCTCAGCCAGGGTTCACTGTCGGGAGCTAGATGCAGGCAATGTGCTCTGGACTGGACATTGGAAATGGTAGACTGTCATTCCAGCCATAAATACCTGGAGAAAACAACTGTCTTAGTCAGGGTTTCTATTCCTGCACAAACATCATGACCAAGAAGCAAGTTGGGGAGGAAAGGGTTTATTTGGCTTACTTCCACATGGCTGTTGATCACCAGAGGAAGTCAGGACTGGAACTCAAGCAGGTCAGGAAGCAGGAGCTGATGCAGAGGCCATGGAGAGATGTTTCTTACTGGCTTGCTTCTCCTGGCTTGCTCAGCCTGCTCTCTTATAGAACCCAAGACTTCCAGCCCAGGGATGGCACCACCCACAAGGGGGCTCTACCCCCTTGATCACTAATTGAGAAAATGCCCCACAGCTGGGTCTCATGGAGGCACTGCCCCAACTGAAGCTCCCTTCTCTGGGATAACTGCAGCCTGTGTCAAGTTGACACACAAAACTAGCCAGTACAATAACTAAGCCTCTTTCTATCAGCAAGACAAACAGATGCTACTAGATGATTCAGGAATATCTTTAAAATGTTTAGCTTCATTTATGTACATGAGAGTTCTGTCTGTCTCCATAGCATGCCTGCTTGTTTGTCTGAAGAGGGCATAGGATCCCCTGGAATAGGAGTTATAGATGTGAGCCTCCATGTAGATGCTGGGAATTGAGCCTTGGTTTTCTGGAAAAGTAGACAGTACTCTTAACCATTGAAGCATCTCTCCAGTCCCAATTCAGGAATATTTCATGCTCAATGTTTTGCACTAGTATTCCATGGAAGACTTCTTTTGCAGCTGAAGAGTGGCCACAACTAGAAAATAAAAACAAGATAGAACATGGATACATGAAACCAATAATCAAATGGCAACCACATTCTACACTAAAGCTCTCATTATCCTACTAACAAGTTTAAATGATGTTTGCTTTTAAGTTCTTTCTGGAATCAAGTAAAATGTCAACCAAGCGTAATCAAATGCCAAGGACAGGTAATGAGCCAATGTTTAATGGGTAACAGGGTGACTGACTAGTAGGTCCAAAGCACATCACACTGCACAAGGATCACACAGAAACAGAATTAGGAGACACCCAAGCCCCACTCTGGGCGTTGCTCTGTGGCACGTGCATCATCTGAATGTTTTTTGCCTAGTCTAGATCCTAAATGTACTCCTGAACAAACCTTGGTCCGCTCTGCTGCTGCTTCTTATTGCAGTGTTAGTGTGAATGTTCAATGTTCGAGCCAGGGAATGTATGGCATCACATGTTCCCCAGATCCTGTGTCATTAAGAATAAACTGTTCGCCAGGCAGTGGTGGCGCACGCCTTTAATCCCAGCACTTAGGAGGCAGAAGCAGGCGGATTTCTGAGTTCGAGGCTAGCCTGGTCTACAGAGTGAGTTCTAGGACAGCCAGGGATACTCAGAGAAACCCTGTCTCAAAAAAAAAAAAAAAAAAGAATAAATTGTTCTTGACAAGATGGATGGGGGCTTACCTGCCAGTAGCCAGGAATTTCTACACCTAAACTTTAATAAATGTATTGAGCATTAAACAGGAGGGATACCGTTAGCTTAATTACAGGCAATCCCACTAGGCTCATCCCAGGGACTTAGCAACAGCTTACATCATCACCTGCTCACCCGCCAGTGGCCTGGTGTATAAAAAGATGTCTACCCCAGCTCTCTTCTCTTTCCGTTCCCTGCCAGCCATTCTCTTTCCCCTTTTCTGTTCTTCTTTCTATCCTTCTTTGTCCCTTCTTCCTCTCACGGCTCTGCTCCCGTCTGTCTGCCTCTACCCCTTCTCCAGTTCCTCACTCCTCTTCCTTTCCCTAAATAAGCCTCCCTTACACCAGATCTGTCTCAGGGACACCTGGGCATGGGCCCACCACGGCATGGGCCCACCACATAGCCCCCTATTTGACGCATTATATTTCATAACAACCACCACCAAACCAACATCCATTTAAAACATATGATTGTTGTTAAAGGTAAAAGCCACTTCCAAATTCTAAAACTTACCTTTTTTTTTTTTTTTTTTTTTTAGTTTTTCCGAGACAGGGTTTCTCTGTGTAGCCCTGGCTGTCCTGGAACTCACTCTGTAGACCAGGCTGGCCTCGAACTCAGAAATCCCCCTGCCTCTGCCTCCCAGGGGTTGGGATTAAAGGCATGTGCCTTTATGATTTATGAAAGGTTCTCTCAATAGGCAGGATGAGAGGGAAGAAGCTGAGGGACAGAGGCACAGCTACTTGCCTTGGTCCAAGAGAAAGGAGGTTAAATTGGTGGGCAACAATTAGACTCACTTATGTAATTTATTGTATTCCTTCAAGCAAATATGGGACCACAGGAAGGATAATTAAATCATAAGACTTAACCCCAGAATTAAGAAGTTGGGGGGGGGGCTGGAGAGATGACTCACGAGTTAACAGCACCCGGACTGCTCTTCCGAAGGTTATAAGTTCAAATCCCAGCAACCACATGATGGCTCACAACCATCCATAATGAGATCTGGAGCCCTCTTCTGGGGTGTCTGAAGACAGCTACAGTGTACTTACATATAATAAATAAATAAATCTTTAAAAAAAAAAAAAGTTGGGGGGGGGAGCCAGGCAGTGGTGGCAGACGCCTTTAATCCCAGCCCTTGGGATATACCCATATATATCCATTTATAAGATGGTTGGTTATAGCATGAGTTCCATAGCTTACTCATTCTCAGCCAGTCAGCAGCAGGTCTATGCCCAGTACATATCTCAGATTGAGGGCAACATGACCTTCCATGGTCTCCCCCATAGCAGTTTACTTTTTCTGTGTAGCCTTGGCTGTCCTGGTACTCACTCTGTAGACCAGGCTGGCCTCGAACTCAGAAATCCGCCTGTCTCTGCCTCCCAAGTACAGGGATTAAAGGCGTGTGCCACGACCGCCTGGCAGCAGTTTGCTTTCTAACTTGATTATCTCAGAGAATGCTCTTTTGGGGCAGGTGTAGAAGTGACAAACATTTACATATCCTGCCAGCACCTGGTGTTACCAGCACAGCAATTAACAATTGAGAATATAGGGACAGGACACACTTTCACAGGCAGTTGATACAATATGTGTAAGTTACCCCCAACATACCGTATGTGTGTGTGTGTGTGTGTGTGTGTGTGTGACTTGTGTGTGTGTGACTTGTGTGTATATGTGTGTATGCACTGGTGGAGGCCAGGTATGAGGTCCCCTGCAGTTGGGGAGTTACACACAGTTTGAACACTTTGGGTGCTGGGAACTCAACTCAGGATTTTTGCAAGAGGAGCCATCTCTCCAGCCCCTACATTCGTTTTTGTTTATATTGAGCCCCCTGTAAGTACTGTGCTCACCTGGCTAAAGTCTACTTGTGTTCTTGTCTACTGTATGAGGAGCCTTGGGTTATCTCAGCATCATGTACACTAGGTGTAGTGGTGCAAACTTGTAATTCCTACACCGGGGAGGTGGAAGAGTCCAATTCAAGTCAGAACTTGGTCACTGTAGACTGTGGCTATCTCCATCAAGCTCCTTCACAATTCATTTTCTTCCTTCCAACTCTTCACTTTCTGATGTGGTCCAGTTGCTCTGGGCTCTGAGATAGGTATTTCAGAAGGGAGAGGCCCGCCACAGTTCCTCGTGCACACCAGACAGTACACGATATATGAGACTTTTTTTATTCTATTTTATTTTATTTTGTTTGTTTGTTTGTTTTCGAGACAGGGTTTCTCTGAGTACCTCTGGCTGTCCTGGAACTCACTCTGTAGACCAGGCTGGCCTCGAACTCAGAAATCTGCCTGCCTCTGCCTCCCAAGTGCTGGGATTAAAGGTGTGCGCCACCACCGCCCGGCAATGTATGAGACTTTTGCACACATCCAGGATAGTGACTACAGGTAATTCTGTAAAATGTCTATCGGAGGTGATTCAAAGTTCTAGAAATGGATCTTCTCAAAATAATGTTAGGACTCATTTCTCAATGAAATGACATCAGCTTTTCTTTTTTTCAACCTGAAGGGAAATATGACTGGTTTACTGGCCCACTAACCCCCCCAGCCTGGGGTTGTAGCGCCATGGGTAGAGTGCCTCTCTAGCATGCATGAAGCTTTGGTTCAAGTTCCACATCACACAAACGACACTGTACATACCTCACCTGAATCCTACTACTGAGGAGGTAGAGGCAGCAACCAGGTCAGGGCTTGCCTAGGAAAAATCAAACCCCATCTCAAAGGGACAATGTGTTTATCAGGCTCATTGAGCAGTTTTGTACCAGGTTTGTTTTTCCATTTTTCTTTCTAAAAGGATTTTATGGTTTTGTATCAACAGTTTGGATTAAAACCTTGGAAGTGAGTTCTTGGTACTTGAACTTTGTATAGTTATATTTAAGTAGTGTTGGTGCACTTTTTTAAAAAAACTGTTTAATTGGTTTTTTAAAATAATTACTTATTTTACTTATATGAGTACACACCAGAAGAGGGCATTGGGTCCCATTACAGATGGTTGTGAGCCACAATGTGGTTGTTGGGAATTGAACTCAGGACCTCTAGAAGAGCAGTCAGTGCTCTTAACCACTGAGCCACCTCTCCAGCCCTAATTGGGTTTTTATACCTCTCCCTTCCAAGCCTTATTCTACCCTGATCCTTTCTAACCACCCCTGCCCCCCACTAGGTAAGAGAGAGAAGGTTAGAGGGCAAAGTAGGTGTAGACCTCAATAGGCTACTTTCTGCTGATTAGCAATGTTGAGTTTCTTGGGGCCTTCCAATCTTGGTTGTCAGGATATCTCCAGTTTCCTCTTGTCTCTGCTCAGGGACACTTGACAGACCATAACAAAGGCAATGGGAAGCAGAAGCCACCACAGGCCCTCTTGGGACTTTCCCATGTATAACCTTCTCCAGAGTCCCCAGAATTAAGTTATCTGCAGTTGGCAAGGATCACACCCCTGCTAGTGCATGAGGCAACTCATAATCACCTGCTGTGAAGCAGCTCTTATCTTACACCTCGGATTAAAACAAAAGCATTCTCTTAACTGCTTTTTAAAAGAAACTAAAATCCTCACGACAAAGCTGCATTGTTTTTTAGACTTGAGGATTCATATATCTTTTTTTTTTTGGTTTGTCAAGATGGGGTTTCTCTGTGTAGCCCTGGCTGTCCTGGAACTTACTCTGTAGACCAGGCTGGCCTCGAACTCAGAAATCTGCCTGCCTCTACCTCCCAAGTGCTGGGACTAAAAGCATGTGCCACACCACCCGGCTGAGAATTCATATTTCTTGAAGGCTTAGCTTTACCAAATTTATTCAGCATCAGAAAAAAAGAATACAAATTAAGGCTCTATGACAGGTAGGGGAGACAAATCAGTAGGGCTTTAAGATGGCTCAGTGAGTGGGTAGATATTTGTGGGGGTGATTTTCTTTTCTAAAAAAAAGATATAATAATTTGAGAATAAGGTAAAAGCTTGAAGGCGAGTGTGATGGCCCATGCCCTGTCATCCCGGCAATTGGGAGGCCGCAGAAGGAATGCCTGGGCAGGGTTACAAAATGAACCCACCAAACTTTTCCTCCTGCTACAACCAAATAAATTCCCCAAAAACAAACCCTTGAAGATAAGATTGAACTGTCAGTTTTGCGACTCCAAATTTCTCCACATAACCTCCTAGCTGTTCTGTATCAGCCTCCTAGTGCTGGGATGACAGGCATGGGCCACCACACCAAGCTGTGGGTGCCAGTTCTGCCCTGTGGGCTTTTATCCAGCATGGCCCCCTGAGATGTTCCTCTGGCTCTTTCTCTCCCCTACGTGGAGCTCTTTTATCCTAAAGATATGGACTATTGTCAAATCAAAGATGAACTTCAAATTGGAATCATAATTTGAATACTGATTTGTGAATGTTGAAGACTACTTAAAATTGGGACCTATCCTGAAAAGTTATGATAAAGTGGATAAGGATCTTTCTAAAAAACTAGCACAGCGGTACTCAACTTGTAGGTCAATATTCCTTTTTTTTTTTGGGTGGGGGGTTCCTTTTATGGTTCCGGGACACCACCCACGAGGAACTGTATTAGAGGGTTCGCAGCATCAGGAAGGTTGAGAGCCACCGAAATAGCATTTACTAAACATAGCTCAACTGCACAAAGCCTGGCGACACAAAAATATAATCTACAGTCTACTAAAGTTACAAACCTGGGGATATGATGCCTGGATACTCAAAAGAAATACTATAGCATCTCTATTATTAAAAAGCTAACATCTGATTTATGGGGGTGATTTTTTGGGGGGTAGGTATGCCATGAATGTGTGTCTAGTGAAAGCGTTTTATACCTCAGTTGTACAGACTAGTTTAGCTAACATGCCAAAAAATGTACAAAGTCAGTAACTGTTGAAAATGATGCAAGACATTCCACAACGAACAAATTTAAATCAGTTTATCTTTTTCAGGAACACAACTTGAAATATGACCAGGGCTATTAATATTCAGTACCACAAACAGTAAACACAGAACTAAAAAAGAGACTGCAAAACCACAAGGGATCGAGTAGGGAAACCGACTACAAGAGTTAGGAGGAGGTACAGGGAAACCGACTACAAGAGTTAGGAGGAGGTACAGGGAAACCGACTACAAGAGTTAGGAGGAGGTGCATGGTCGCTCCTATTCACGAGTGAGCAATTAGCATTCCGGTTCCTGGAGACTCTGCCTAGAGTAAGGAGCCAAGGAGCAAATAAATGTACTTTCAGACGTCTATGTACAGTCCCCTGAGCATGTTCAGTGACAATAGAGACCTAGTCTCCCGCAGCAAGTCGCCCAACAGAACGCCCGATCCGCGCGGGGCGGATCCCTAGGGCTCGGTGGCCGACTTCAGGGCCTCATCCTATAGGCTAGTAGTTGACCCCTCGCCAGACTTCACAGTCCCTTCGATAAAGACGCTAAAGGGGATTGTAATCATGATGAAGGCCGCACTCGTCTGAGGGCCTGCCCATCCTCTCCCGCGGTCACCCGGGGACAGAGGCGACAGAAAGGGTCGAGTCAGGACGCCGCCAGCCGAAGGCCAGGAAGGCGCCAACCAGGCCCCTGAGGGACCAGGAAGGAATAGGGCCCACAAGATGGCGTTCAGCCCGCGCCAGGGCGGGGCGAGCCACGCCTCCCACAATGCTCCACGGCACCCCCTCTTCCGGTTGTGGGCAGCGCGGTGGCCTGCGTCTGCGGCCGGAAGCGAGTCGAGCGGCTCTCAGCGAGCGCCGCCTGCGCTTCCGGGGACCTGAGCCTAGCTCTTGAGTCTTCCCTGTAGGCGGCGCGGGAGGGAAAAGTTTGCAGGGCCGTACTGGGAAGATCAGCTCCGCTTCCCAATGTGAGCAGTTTCCCGAACGCTCTTTAGGAGAAGGTTGCCCAGAGAGGTGGTGGACGGGAACATGAGGCAGCGTCTCCTCTTCCTGACTACTTTGGTGCCTTTCGTCCTGGCACCCCGACCTCCGGAGGAACCAGGCTCTGGCTCCCGCCCTCGACTTGGTAAGAGTTCGGGGAGCAAAGCCCGGGGAGCAGACTGACTTGTCTGGCCCCAGAGTGCTTGGAGGGACACGCCGGGCGCTGGGGGCGGGATACTGGGCTACAGTGGCGCGTCCCGAAGTTTTCAGTGTGGGAAGGGGGGTGTGGCTCTCGGTGTTTAGCGAGAGAAAAGAGATGGGCTTGTCTCTCCATGGGGAGGGACATCCTGGAGGGGGTCTCCCATAGGGACCGCGAGCCTGGGAGGGGCAAGATCTCCTAGGTTTATTTCTGGAGTGTTTAGAAAAGAGGTGTTGATACATGGATGGTTCGTTTGTGGAGTGTGAGATTTGGTCGAGGTCCTTTGCTTGCTAACAAGTGAATCTAAGGTGTAAGATGTTTCTGCCGAAAGCAAGACCCTGGAAGAAAGGACGGCCCCACAAAGCTCTACACCACTTGTTGGCTCTCAAAGGCTAACTTGAGTTGATGTAGGAGGTACTTGATGCAGTACCTGGTTGCAAGGTGGCGACTGAAGTAGTTTCGTTTGCATTTTCGACTGTATTTGGAATCTTGTATTGGATTTCGAGATCAGGCTAAGCACTGTCTTGTTGGAGAGGTGCTTAGCCGAGAGAGCGAGGCTCAAACTTCCAAGCCAACCCTTGAATTGGCTTGCCACGATGAATGCTTTCTTTGCAATTTTTAACAGGTCACCAGGGCTGACCCGTTTAAATTGTCTAGAAACTTAGGGTTTCTATTTCATTTTTTTTTTAAGAGATCGTATTATAAGGAAAGGCATGCATTAGAGGTTTTGAATTGATATTGGCCATAGGCAATTTACGCAGTATCTTAGGATCCTTTAGCTTGCAAAAGTGGCTAAGACATTTCAGTTAATTAGTAACAAGGTGTGAGACAGTTTTGATGATCGGGAGCCTACCAAGTGTCTTAGAATCTTTTAACTTGCAGATGTTGCCATGTGTGGCATTTCAGTTAATAACAAAATGAGAAACAGCATATTCTCCATTGTGTGAAGTTACCATCATGTCATTAGAGTATTTTATTATTCAGATTGAAGCCCTGTGGGCTTTTTTTTTTTTTTTTTTTTAAGATTTATTTATTTTATCTATATGAGTACACTGTAGCTGTCTTCAGACACACCAGAAGAGGGCATCAGATCCCATTACAGATGGTTGTGAGCCACCATGTGGTTGCTGGGAATTGAACTTAGGACCTCTGGAAGAGCCGTTGGTGCTCTCTTAATCACTGAGCCATCTTTCCAGCCCTGGGTTTTGTTTGTTTGTTTTGTTTGTTTTATTTTTTGTTTTTGTTTTCTTAATGTCTGTTTTGAGACCGGGTCTCACTATGTATCTATCTGTAGTTGGCCTCTGCCTCCCGAGAGCTGGATTAAAGGCCTTGCACCATCACTCCCAGCCTTGTGGTTTTTCAGGTGTTTTCATCTTACGTACTGAACAGAGGCTTAGTTGACTGGAGTAGACACTGAATGTGTTTTATGTTTGTATCCAAATAACTCTGTGTTTGTTTGCATTTTAAAGTGGATTATGTATGTGACAAATGTAAAGAACAGCAAAGGAACTAGTTAGAAAGTGCTGAAGTTGATACAATCTGAAAGAATTTTAGGATGGATAGAAAAGATAAGGATATGCTTCATTTTAAGGATGCTATTAAGAATAAACTTGCATTTGAGACAGTAAAGTGATTTTCTTTTTTGTACCATTCTGACGTTATCATTTTCCTGTCCATGGGTAGAAAGAAAAGCATGAATCCTAGGGACTCATACTAGTGTAGAGGAAAACTACATTATTTCTAGATTGATTCTCATCAATGTAAACAAATTATAGGAATTTAAAATTATTTATTTATTTATTTATTTATTTTTGGTTTTTCGAGACAAGGTTTCTCTGTGTATCCCTGGCTGTCCTGGAACTCACTCTGTACACCAGGCTGGCCTCGAACTCAGAAATCCACCTGCCTCTGCCTCCCAAGTGCCCGGCTTTTTATTTATTTTTAAGACAGAGTCTAGCTTGATAGGCCTGGCTGTCCTGAAACTTGCTATGCAGACCAGGCTGGCTTTGAACTCATGGATCTGTCTTTGCCTCCAGAATGCTTGGATGGATGGATTTCTTTCTTTCTTTTTTAATTTTAATAGCAAAGTAGAGCACATTCTATGTCAGAAAACAAAAACCAAACCCATAGGTATAATTTGTTGATCTAAGATTTGAAGAACTTGTATTGGGACTGCTAGGAATTATGCCTGGTATTAAAGATATAGAGATGAAATACTACTCATCTTTGAAGGGTTTGGCTTAGTGGATAGAGATCTAGTAGATACTGTTGTGTGTATGTTAACTTTAAGGTACATTTCAAAATGTTTCAGACACAAAATCTGTGACCTACTTTTTTTCTCTTTCCCCACCACATCCTCTTTTATTAAAAGTAACACAAAGGAAAAACAGTTTTGAAATCAAAGTGAGACTTATACACCCCAGCTGCAACTTCAGTATGATATCATGACTAAGCTCATGTGACTCATAACTTTCCTAAATTATGCAATTCATAACAGTTCCTGAAGTCATTTTTGGTGACCCACAGAGTACTCTAAAAGCCAAGTTTCTGTTTATTGTGTACTTTTTCCCCTTCAGAAAATTATATACGTAATCAATCTTTAGTACATTTATAGTCTTAGAATCAAGTAAGTTAATGAAAAACAAAAGCAAAACCAAAAAAAAAAGCCTGGGTTCTTAAATTAAACTGTTTGTTGGTCATGAACAACCAAGTCTAATAGTAGAGTTGGGTGAAGTAACAAACCATGTTGTGAACTGCTGAAGAAGCAAGAGGCCTTCTTCAGAAGTCCACAAGGCCTGTTCATCACTTCATGCTCATGACAACTCACAGGATTCTTCTGAGACTAATGTTTTCTACCCAGTTAAAAAAACTAGGTGATGTAGTACAGTGCTTGCCTAGCATTTGTGTGCAAGACTCTAAGTTTGAGCCCCATTCACAGCTCACAAGTAGCACCATTGCACTTCAGGATTTATATGCTTGGCCTTTTCATACTAAAGTTGCCATTTATAAGCTGCAATCATATAAAATCTGAACACTTCACACAGATGGCTCCAGGGAGGTTTAAGGTGACTTTGTTCTGCAGTCATAGTCTGAGATGAACTATTTCTGTGATACAAGGAGGAATGGAGAGCCGCAGTGGGGAAGTTGAAGTCCTAGACTGTTACGTGTAAAAGTGTGATTGATTGGAAGATGGCACCTGAATACAAGTGGAAGTATAATTTGAAGAGAGTGTGAACTAGCTTGATAGGGAAGGAATGATGTGGTGAGAAGTGAAAGAAAGGTTTCTATTTTGCCTCTTTGCCTTAATGTCAGCTAAGAGAGTGGGCATATCTGTCCCTAACTTCCTCTTTGTCTATGCCCCACAAACAGGAATTATAAACTCTGAAGAGTCTCAGCCATTACTTCGATTTCACTTGCTCTTTGACTATGTAGAGATTCATGGCTAAATATATATCTCTGATCTTGTTCTCTGAAGCCCCATTCTTATCCAACTGATGTTCACACCTCCATGTTTAAAAGCACGTTAGTGTAGTAGGTCCAAAATTATTTGTCATTTATTTTTTTGGTTAGAAGAGTGAGCATGGGGGGGTGGGGGGAAGAAGAGTGAGCACGAGCTGGGGGACTGATGCATGCCCCTAATCCCAGGCAGAGGCAGATCAGCATGGTTTACAGAGTGAGTTTTAGATTGCCAGAGTCACACAGAGAAACCCTATCTCACCCCTGCTGCCCCGCACACCCCCCCCCCCAAAAAAAAGAGTGAGCATGAAAAGAGGGTTGAAGTTGGACTAGGGAGGGGACTGGGGATTATTGACGCTGACCCATTGTCTTACTTGAGTTTGCACCAGTGTACTGCAGAGCCTCATGGCCCTGGCTTTCTTCAGGGATTCACCTAGAACTTTCTTCAGGGGTTCACTCATTTATGTTGAGCAGCTATTGGTTAGGTAACTTGCTAGTCTTGACCTAGGTTAGTTTCAGCTTTGGTGAGCACTGGCCATATACAGAATTAGTTGAAACAGCTGACTGGTTTAAACCCATAAAGTCAAAGTTTCAGTTGTGAGGTTCCGGTTCCTAGACCCAGGAGAGAGCACTGCTTGCCTTCTCTCATGCTTTGGTCCCAAGGAGGAATTCATCCATTCCCAGGGCTTCCCGCACTGGCTGCCTGGCCAGACTGCATCCCTCTGTGAATTCCAGGAGTGCTGACCTTGAGTCTTCAGCACAGACACAGTAATCAGTGGCCAGTCCAGGCTTTGCTTTTTCCGTTTGTGGTGGTGTTGTTGTTGGAACAAAGGGTATCATCACTCTGTAGCCCAGGCTGGCATGTGCAAGGGGCACTTAGAGACTATATTCTAGGGAAATGTAATTCTATACAAAAAAAACAAAATAATGTAAAAGATCCATAGATATTTCTAGACCCTTCTTCCTAATACTTTGATCATACTTCCCCTCTCACATGAATATGTTATATGTAACTATACTTGTGCATACATATGCCTAGTGTGTAAACACAAAAATGTAGACATAATTTTTAAACTTTAACAATTAGGTGTAGCTATAAAATGCTATGAGTTTGATGGGAGAAATTTGATAATACTTGAGATGAATTCACTAAATTTAATGGCTGTAAAAATGTACTGAGAGAGAGCAATTCCTGTGTAAGAGGAGGGTGAGGTGTAAAGTTTATCAAATCTCCTATAGGCATCCCCACATGGACACCAGGAGAACCAGTTTGTGGCTTAATGGTCCTGCTTTTTCTTCTTCCTTGAGAAATTTATAAGGAACAAAGTATAAGCTGCTTTTGCCCTTGACTTCAGTGTGAAACAGGTTTTCTCTGTTCTTGCCTAAAATCATTGTCTGGCTTATCAGCAGAGTGTGTTCCTCTGTGTGTGTGTGTGTGTGTGTGTGTATACGTACGTATGTACATACATACATACGTACGTACGTACGTACGTACGTACGTACATACTAATGTCTATGTAGATAGCCAGGCCAGAATCCCAGGAGTCTTTTAGAGATCCTCACTTTGTTCATTCAGCAGCAGTTCACCTACTGATTTCCCAGATTCCAGTCTTCATTGTTCCACATTGAAGTTCATTGAGATTTTTACTTAATAGTACCTTACCCAAAGTCCTTAATATTTCATTCTTTTGTTTATCAACTGAATACCACTAGGTAGTGCCAGGTAGGGAACTAAACTTACAGCAGTTGGTGGAGAAGAGCCAGGCAGTGTGGACTTAGAGAACATTCACCAGCTGACCCGCCTCTGCCTCCACACTGCTGGGGGTAAGGTGTGCAGCTCCATGCCAGGCACCAGTTTCCATTTATTTTTTAATGAGAGATTTGGGTAGGAATCCAACCTCTGTTGCAGAGGTTGTAGGAGAATGTGACCACCAAGAGTTAAAGTTCTGGAAGTGCTGTGAAGAGTTGAGGATCTGAGGGGCACTTGCTAAGAAGACAGTATTAGGAGCAGTTGGTGGCTCCAGTTTGCCTTCCAAGAAGGAGCTGTTTTTTATTGAGTTGTTTGTAAGGACTCTAGGACATCTAATTTGTAATATCCAGTTATTAGAAGAAGATAATTGCAATGGAAACACAGTAGCTATTTTAAATGTAGTAGGCTACATTTAAAAGGCACATATTATAGACTATATATATATAGTGTGTGTGTGTGTGTATATATATCTATATCTATATCTATATATATCTATATATAGATATAGATATATATATATACCTTGCCCTTATTTTTCTTCTAACCCCATTTTTATACATTAAGATATTGGGATATGAGTAGCTTTTGAAACCCTCCCTTTACTCAACTTTGTAGATAAGTTTTTCACATGTTCTTAAAAACCTGCTGTGACTGGGCTTTTAAATGCTGAGTACTTTTCCCTGTCCTTGGGAAGTTCTGCAGCTTATCTGTTTTCTAGTTTAGCTTACCTTGTTTCTGGTTGTTTTTAAAGGCAATGAAAGCTGAATAAGAGTGAGCTGGGTGAGCTGGATCTTAAACACATGAGTGTTAGCTGTAAAAAGGAGCCAGGTGTCTATCGTGCCTCACTCTACCCTAATTAAGGTAGAGTGCAAAAGGAGCCCTATGTTAGGTTTGCCTATGCATTAGCTGCTTGGTCTCCTGCAGGAAGCATTATTTTAGCTTAAGTGTTTTTTTCTTCCTCTTTCCTTTTTTTCCTCTTAATGGTATGGGGCTAGGGGCCTTTGAAGGCACCTAGGGTGGCCTTGAACTCCAGCCATTCTCTTTCTTGCCTCAGCTTTCAGTGACTAAGATTACCTGTGGGAGCCCTCCTGCTGCCAAAATTGTTTGGTGGTTTTCAGATTTGAATTCACATGAGAATCACCTGGAAGGCAACATAAGTTGCTGGACCCCCACACTGAAGATTTCTGAATGTTTGTGTTTCTAACAAGCTCCCTACTGCTCATGCTGCTGGTGTTGGGGAGCCATACTCTGAGGAGCCCTGGTTCGTGTTACTGACAATGAAAGTATGATGTTGAAGTTAGGTCTCTAAGTCAGTAGGTGCGATTATGATCTTAAATGAAACTGAGTTCATGTACCAGCCTGTATCAAGGCAGTTGACAGCTAAAGGATTGTATTGGCATTTCAGCATTGAGAATTCTTGTAGTTTTTGGACGTGAGCCTGATGGGTCAAGCTTCCATGCTGAATATTTTGTGGTAAAATACTATAATGAAAGCCAGATGGGGTGGCCCTCACTTGGGAGGTGGATTCAGGATCAGAAGTTCAAGGTCAGCCTGGGGACTATGAGATAGTGCCACAAGAAAAAGATGCTATGATGAATAAAACATGGCTCCTTTTTGGTCATTTCCTGATCTGTGTAATAAGACATGTCATAACCAAAAGTATCCAGAAAAAGGTACAGAGTTGTAAACTTCAGAGGGAAGAAATGCCTTGTTTGTAGGAAGTCAAAGACCAAAGAAGTAGACAGCCCCAATAGGGCGAGACTATTTTCACATGTGTTCCAAAGCATCACTTCAGTAAATCTTGAGTATTTCAGCCTGGATGGAATTTAAAAACCCAGGGCTATGTTGCACTAGGCTTTATTTTTCCTTTGGTTCTTTGGCACACTAGTGGCATCAGGGTTTGTGATGGTAGACACGTTACTTAGTCTTCTCTGAGCCTGTTTGTCTTCATTTGGAGGAGAATTAGTCTTGGGATGTTCTGTGTAAATAGTGTAGTAGAGAAGGCTTGGGAATTGTTGAAGAGGTTGGTTGACTAAGGGGCAAGTTTGCTGAAGGTTTTCCATTGGTGCCCCTAAGATGTATGATGGCTGTATCAAATCACCATGTTCATCTTGTGTTAGGAAAGGGTGATGTGTAACAACTTTGAACTTTGAATCAGAACCTTGAGTGAATGTTGACTAACTCTCACCTGGTAGCAGCATGTCTTGCATACTTGCTTTCCTCAGGTTTACTTAACTATTGTGCAGCAGTAAAGTGTTCTCTCCGATCACCCCATAGAAACGATCTGTACTTTTATCTTGCTTTAATATCTACAACCCTATCCTCTGTTCCTTGTCCATTCTCTTCTTCCTTCTCTTGCCCTTCTCTTGCCCCATTATGTCTCTTTAGTCCAGCTCTTACTTTTTTGGAGACAGTCTCACAGTGAGTGCATCACACTGGCCTGTAATTTGCTATGTAGCCCCCACTCTCCTAAACACATGCCTCTCTGGCTTGCCTGGATTATAGCTGTGACTAAGGCCTGGCTTGGGTACTTTTTCTTGTGCATATCTGTGTTCAGTTGGGGAAGGACTTTGTTCCATTGCTGTTGTTTCAGTTCTTGGACTTCATTTAGTGCCTGGCTCCTAGCTGCAGGCAAATGAGTTAATGAACACATTGATTGGGAATATTTAGATTGATTCATCTTCTAAAATTATATTTGTTTTAATTTTATGTGTAGAGTTGCTATGCGTGCATGCATGTTTATGCTCCACTTGTGTGTCTGGTGTCCTTGGAGGTCAGAAGAGAGTGCCAGGTCCTAAAGAATTAGAGTTACAGTTATGAGCCATTATCTGGATACTGGAGACTAAACTGTAGAAATCTATATAAAGAGCAATTACACTTAGCCTCTGAGCTGTCTGTCTTTTCAACCCTAAAAAAATTTTTTTAGGGCTGGATGTGATAGCACAGGCAAGCCTATAATCCTGCTACCTAGGAGGTGAGGTAGATCAGGAGACTAAGGTCATGCTAGGCTGACCAGCCTGTTCAGGTCCGTCCTGGACTACAAGAGATTCTGTCTCTCGCTCTCTTAAAAGATGGATGTGATAGCTCATGTTTTTAGTCCCAGCACTTGAAAGGTTGAGGCAAGAGGATTGCTCTAGATTGGAGGCTATTTTGGGCAATAGTGAGGCCTGTTTCAGGACCTAAGCAAATAAACAGAAGTGCACATAATCCCAGCACTTGGAGGCTTGAGTTCCTGGGAAAAATAGCTACATAGTATACTCCTGTGCCCTAAATAGAATTATTCTTGATATTTGCTTGAACGTTTTTTGATTTTTTTAAAAAAAATGTTACTCTAATAAACATTTTTTGGGAGGGGGGTGGTTCGAGACAGGGTTTCTCTATATAAGCCTGGCTATCCTGGAACTCACTCTGTAGACCAGGCTGTCCTCGAACTCAGAAATCCGCCTACCTCTGCCTCTCAAGTGCTGGAATTAAAGGCGTGTGCCACCACTGCCCGGCTACTAATAAACATTTTATGTTTATTAGTGTAACAATAAACACTAGTACAGGCTGCTGCTGTTTTGAGGAATTCCAGGTCCATTGGAATGATTTGAATATCCTTGATTGTCAAAGGAAAATATCAACTCACATATTTTAGGTAGCTATTATTTATTTTTATTTTATGTGTACGAGTGTTTACATGTATGTATGTATATCACATGTGTGCCTGCTGTCTGTGAGACCAGGAGAGGGTGTCAGGTCCCCTTCAACTCTTGTGAGTCACCATGTGGGTGCTGGGAACAGAACCTAGGTCCTCTGCAAGAACAGTCCCCTTTTAGACAGTTTTAAAAGAGACTAGAGTCTCCACATTGTCCTCTAGCAAGTATTTTTAAGTTAAAAACCTCAGGGAGTCTGTTGGGAAGAGGAATGGCATGTATATTATAGTAGTCTAGTTTTGAATCTCATTTGTGCTTTTTCTCAACTGGGCCCAGTGCATCTTTGTTTTCCTGAGTGGTGACTTGGTCTGGAAGCAATGGGTGTTGGTTTCCTTCTGAGGAGTCGGTCAGCTCCCTTGACCTGCACCTCCTGAGCCGGTGGATGCTGATGTGTCTCTTGGGGCAGTAGTGGTAGTGGTGCTACTCCCAGCTCTGGGTTTGGATGATGAGTCTTGCTGACAAGCCTAAACTGGTCTGAAACTCAGGCTTGGGTTTGGGACTCTGAGCAGAAGTACTTTCCTGGTTTTGGTTTCTAAGAAACCAAAGGCTGTTGGTACATACATTCATTACTCTTTCTTATTAACTGTCCACTGATAAAGGATTGCTTTAGCTCAGTTTGACAGTGAAAATGTTAGGTCATCTATTTTTATCTTGGACACTTTAAACATGCACACTAGAAATGCTTTTTATTTTAAATTCTAAGTGTATATGGTAGTCTTTAGAGACACCAAAATGTTAGTTTCTAACCTCAGTCCATGCTTAGTTCTCTGAGTGTTTAAGTGTGTTTCCACAGCTAGCTTGTTTGCCATGATTCAGAGTGATTCCTACAGTGTAGCTATTTCTGTATTCTTAAGTCTGTTACTCCTTGCCCCTCCCTTCTTCCCGGAGAAACTGGGTCATTTGTTCTGCATGAATCTAACTTTCTAGGTGTGGCTGATGCTTCCTTCACTAGTTATTTAACTTGGCAGCATCTGAGCCTCTTGTCCACTAAGACTCTGAACTTACATCTCCATTAAGTTCAGGTTCAGATTCTTTTGTAAGAATATGTGATTGTTGTGCTGGGCAATTAAGCACTTCAGCTTATTGTCTGGCACAGTTGACTAGTAGATTGAAGTGCTAGTAACCTTTAAAATGATTTGTTTCCTTACTTTTTATGTCTATGAATGTTTTGCCTCTGTGTGTGTGTGTGTGTGTGTGTGTGTGTGTGTG
>JADRCD010217728.1:44623-58908 GCA_019843815.1 Montemys delectorum | reverse complement strand
CCAGGATCTTCTAGCTTTCATAGTCTCTGGTGAGAAGTCTGGTGTAACTCTGATAGGCCTGCCTTTATATGTTACTTGACCTTTTTCCCTTACTGCTTTTAAAATTCTTTCTTTGTTCAGTGCATTTGGTGTTTTTATTATTATGTGTCGGGAGGAATTTCTTTTCTGGTCCAGTCTATTTGGAGTTCTGTAGGCTTCTTGTATGTTCATGGGCATCTCTTTCTTTAGGTTAGGGAAGTTTTCTTCTCTAATTTTGTTGAAGATATTTGCTGGCCCGTTACATTGGGAATCTTCACTCTCTTCTATACCTATTATCCTTAGGTTTGGTCTTCTCATTAAGTCCTGTATTTCCTGGATGTTTTGGGTTAGGAGCTTTTTGCTTTTTGCATTTTCTTTGACTGTTGTGTCAATGTTTTCCATGGTGTCTTCTGCCCCTGAGATTCTCTCTTCTATCTCTTGTATTCTGTTGGTGATGTTTGCATCTATAATTCCTGATTTCTTTCCTAGGTTTTGTATGTCCAGGGTTGTCTCTCTTTCTGTTTTCTTTATCATTTCTATTTCCATTTTTAGATTCTGGATGGTTTTGCTCATTTCCTTCACCTGTTTGATTGTGTTTTCCTGAAGATCTTTAAGGGATTTTTGTGTTTCCTCTTGAAGGGATTCTAGCTGTTTACCTGTGTTCTCTTGTATTTCTTTGAGGGTGCTCTTTATGTCTTTCTTAAAGTCCTGTATCATCACCATGAGAAGTGATTTTATATCTGAATCTTGCTTTTCTGGTGTAATGGTGTGTCCAGAACTTGCTATGGTGTGAGAATTAGGTTCTGATGATGCCAAGTGACCTTGGTTTGTGTTGTTTATTTTCTTACCCTGCCCCCCCCCCCCAACTTGGTTTTCTCTAGTGCTATCTGCCTTTGCTAAATCTGACTGGAGCCTTCCTTCCTGTGATCCTGGTTGTGTCAGAACTCCTCAGAGTCAAGCTGTCTCTGTGATCCTGTGATCCTGGGCTTGTTAGGTCACCTGGGAGTGGAGCTCCCTCTGGATGTTATGGGACTGGCTACAGAGTTGTGCCCAAGGTCTGCTCTGGACAGCAGCCAAGACAGACCAGAAGGAACCCGAGACACTGGGCTAGTGGAGTTCCTGTGTGCCTGGTCCCGCTGGTCCAGTTACTCCCAGTGTTCGGACAGATGTTGGTTCCTCCTCACCTCTGATCCTGGGTGTGTCAGAGCGCCTGGGAGTGGAGCTTTGTCTAGGTGTTGTGGAACTGGCTGCAGAGCTTACGCCCAAGGTCTACTCTGGACAGCAGCCCAGACAGACCAGAAGGCTGGAGTTCAGTTTTAATAGCAATTATTTTTGTAAAGACAACATACTATATGTAAAGTTTTAGTGATATAAGTAAGATTAGGGTCCAAATAATTAGCTTAGCCTACAGTTTACCTTTTTGTTTTAATCTAATCGTTTAGGAGTTTCTCTTTATTTTCCCACTTCCAACCAACTGTTCCACGTCAACTCCACAGTCCAAAGAAGGAAGAGATGTTACTTAGTGCTTATTAATTAGAATTATTACTTTACTGTCCTCTGGAAAGTTCACCTTTATGAGTAACTTCCCGTTTTTATTCAGTACATCTTTTTATCGGTTTTATTTAACTTTGTTTATTGAGGAATGATTGCTGCATTTCTTAAATTTGTGTAGTAAGTTCTATTTTTTAACAAAGATTCTAAAAGTTAGATTTGTTCTTTTTAATACAGATAGTATAGTGAACATACTTAACAGTGCTGCATACTTTATGGGATTGGTCCTCAACTAGAAATTACCAAGTGATTGGCTGTTGGAAGTATGATGTTTTCTAAAGCAGAAATCCTCCTACTCACTGAGCAGTAAACAAGGGTCTTACTTTCATAACACATATCTTGTTTTTACTATAACCATGCTTAGAACTCAGAATTTATATGTAATGGCAGCTTCCAAACCATCTGTTAGTATGTTAGTACCTTCACCTTCAGAAAGTTCTTCAATAATGAAAATGTTTTTATTAATTTTTCTTTTGAGATGATTTAACTTTCTTTTTCTTGTGAGACGAGGTCTTGTTGCATAGCTCAGGCTGGCCACAGATTCACAACCCTCCTGAGTGTTGGAACTCTAAATGTGAACCACCATGCCCAGCTTCAATCAAGATGATGATGATAATGATTCTGATTCTGAATCTTCTGCTGCTTCTGCTTTTTCTTCTTCTTCTTCTTCATCATCATCATCATCATCATCATCATCATCAATTCATGTGTATGAGTGTTTTTCATGCATTTCTGGTGCACACAGAGTTCAGAAGATGGTATCAAATCTCCAAGAACTGGAGTTATAGGTGGTTGTGAGCCACCTTGTGGGTGCTGGGAATCAGAGCCAAGTCCTTTTCAAGAGCAGCAAGTACTCTTGACTCTTCAGTCCCCTACTCTTGATATTTTTAAGCATCTGCATTAGTTACTTTTATTATCACTGTGACAAAATACATGACAGAAGCAACTTAACAGGAGACAGATTTTGGCTCAGAGCCTCAGTTGTCATGGTGGGAAGGCATGTCAGAGTTCGTGGCAGCAGAAGCGTGTGGCAAGGCAAGAAAAAGGGGGATCAAAAGCAGGGCCAGGCTGTAAACCCTTAAGGCAAACCCTAATAGTCTATGTCTGTCAGCAAAGCCTACATTCCAGAGGTTCCACAGCTTCCTCAGACAGTGTCACCAGCTGGGGACCAAATGTTCAAACACATACCCCTGTAGGAGGATTTCATATATAAACTGTAAAAAAAAAAAAATGAAGAAAATATTAGAGATGCCAGGGTTGTATCTGTAATTCTAGCACACAGGAACAGGGAAGAAAATGCGAACTTAAAACCAGTGTGAGATTTATGTAATGAGTTCAAGGCCAGCCTGGGCTACATATTGAAACAATGTCTCACCAATTCACTAATGAGTAGAAAGAGGAATCATTGTGGCTCTGCAGAAACAAGCTGTTGCTTTCTTCCTTCGCCTTTTCGTTGCAAAGTTTCCCATGCAGTTTTCACACAGTGTTCCAGTTATTGGCCTGTCCTACTCTCCCAGAGAAGAAACGTGCTTCCTAATCTACTTTGTTCTGGGGGCTTAGTGTTATCTCTTTGTCAGGACTCCATGCTCTCAGCTCACATGATCTGGAATTGTTCTTCCTGGCCACACATTATCAGTGCTGCTGAAGCTCCACGGGCATTATTTGCCCATCTCAGCTTTTATGAAGAGTGCACTATACTACCTTGTGATACAACAGTGCTCTATAACAAGAGCACCAAGATGTTTATAAATTAATATGGACTTTTTCTTCAAAAGTAATATGGGTTTTTAAAACTATATAAATAGAGCTGTGTAAATCAGCAGTTCATAATTCTTTCTGCTTACATATACTTTAAGACAATGATGAAATGTTCTAGGCTCTTCTGTCTGAGAGATGTGTGGATGCTCACATACACTCTTTGCAAATAGAGCTTCAAAAGGCTCAAGAGTACCTTTCTCTGTGGTCCCAGAACCTTCATAGGATCAGTGGACATTGGCAAAGGATGCTTAGTAAGAAAAAGTCCCGTAATCCCTAAGATTCCTGCCATGGCCAGACTCTGGAACTCATTAATGTTACCTTACCTGCCAACAGAGAATTAAGTTTGTAAGTGCAATTGAGGTTGAAGCAAGGTGACCTTGTCAAATTAACTAAATGGATGTTATTAAGGACATTCGCTAACTGACCGGAATCCTTTGCTGTGAGTATCTCACTGGGTTTAGTATATTCACAGCCATTCTCAGAAGAAGAATCTTCCCTGACTGTACTCATAGCATGGTGTAACCCTGAAAGAAGTGTTAGAAGAAAACAAGGACTGGTCTGCATCTGGGAGTTCAGAAAGTATGGAAATGAATTGTCCCATAGAGCCTCAGAAAAAGGAACATAACTCTGCCAGCACTTCGATTTTAGCCCAGTGAGGCCATGTCAGACACATCTACAAAAATGTAAGGTCAGAAGTTTATGTTGTTTCAAGCCAGTAATACCATGGTAACTTGTTAAACAGCAGTCAGAATATAATTCACTACCTCCATTCCATACTTATAATTCAGTATACTGTGACAGCACATATAGTCCTGAAATCTTAATACAGTTGGGCTAAATACAAATTTATGTTCTGCAACCTAATTTCAATAAAATGGTAAGTTTACCTACTAAGTAGCAATCTGAATTGATGTCTTTTTAAAAATAATAAAAGATAGGATGTAGAATTCAGGGAAAATGATTTTTCTCCTTTTAAGAATCTTGTTTTAAATTGTGGAATATGTCACAAAAATCTAATGACCCATATGTCCAGCATCTGTGTTTGCAAAGGCTGAATTCCTGAAGGATTTATAAAACTAGTTCCTTAGATGTGTATAAATGTGAGCTTTGTAACCTCAGAAAGAGCAATTGGATAAACAATTGAGAAGAGCCATTGCCAGGCGTCATCTCTCCATGGCTTCAGAAATCAGAGCGTTAGAGGAGGGAAGAGTCCTTGGTTGGCTCAGTTGCTCCTTCTGCTTATTTTCTTCATACTCATATTAACATTCTCATCACTTAAAATAATGAATAATCATTTCTAGGGATCAGAAGCTGTCAGTAACTTGTAGCCCCCATGGAAATAAATACATAGCATCTCTTGGTTTTATCTTAAAGATCAGTATTTTCCTCTCTTTATTGATGTTTTCAGATAATTTAAAAACCTGATGACCTTAGCAGCCTTCAATATTCCTGACTGCTGTCAGCTGTCTGCCTAGCACTGTCTGTCCATACGCATCATTGTTGCTTCTGAAGACTTGTGTTTATCTTCAGTAGAAATGGTTTGTATAAACCCAGGTGGTGGTGGCGCACACCTTTAATCCCAGCACTTGGGAGGCAGAGGCAGGCAGATTTCTGAGTTGGAGGCCAGCCTGGTGTACACAGTGAGTTCCAGGACAGTCAGGGCTACACAGAAAAACCCTGTCTCGCAAAACAAAACAAAACAAAACAAACAAAAGACGAAATGGTTTGTATACAGTTGCTTTAAGGAGTTGGAGAGGGTGTGGATATAAGTTAAGTTATAAGTGTTATACAAGAAAAAGAAGGGACTAAGTGTACATAGTTTCTGTATGGTCTTCTGTCTCTGGAAGATATGGCTTCAATGTATACCTTAGTGTATTTGTAGCTTAGCTGTGTATTGACCTTGAAATCGCAATCCTGCTCCAGCTTCTCAGGTAGCTGGAAGCACAGGCGTGTACTACAGGGCCTGGCTTTAGCAATTGCCAAGCTGTAGTTGGATTGATATGTGGCTATAGGTGGTGCTGCCTTGTGTGCACGCTGAGTGCATTGCCCCGTTCTGTCTGGTAGCACCAGTTAGAAGTCTTAATTTGCTGATTCTTTTGTGCTCTCTCCCTCCAGTAGGTTTTAGAATGTTCCCTTATCTGTAATCTAAAGGAGGACATTTATTTTCATTTTTCCTAGTAAAGATCCTCTCTCCTTTTTTTAATTGGAAGTTTTCTTTAATTTTTTGCCCTATGGTTGCATTTTCTCCCATTTTCTCTATTTTTTCCTTGAATTTCAAAGTATGTTTTCTGTCTCTTCTCCCTTCATTGTACATTCTAAGTCACTTTATTCTCGTGGTTTATCAATTGTCATTGCAGATCTGTTTATTGGCTGGCTAAACCATATATTGTTTCTATTTTCTTTTAAAATTTTTCTTAAAATTTGTATTTGGTCTATCTCAAGTGTGCTTGTACAATGCCTTGCTGGGGTTTTTTTTGTTTGTTTGCTTGCTTGCTTGCTTGCTTGTTCATTTTTGTTTGATTGTTTAATCTTTCTAGCTAAGTTCTTTGAAAGTGTCCTTCAGATGATCCTGCAGTGGAGTTCTTATTGGCTGCACCTGTGGCTTAACAGTGGCGAGTTTTTAGTGTTCTATGAGTTTCTGAATTCTTTCCCCCACTGAATCGCAAGCCTGCCTGTACTCTTCTGGTATTTGCACCTCATTGGACTCTGGTTTTCAGTGGTTCTTGGCCAGTTTTTTATGCGATTTTCAGCATAGCTTTTCTTACCACCCAAGATGTACAAAATCAGATTTTTCCAGTTGTCACCCGCTGGCCATTCTGTTTTATCTCTAGTCATTCTTTCTATCTAGAGTAGGAAGGCAGCCCCTGCTTTTGTTCTGTATACCTGTTTAGGCTTACCTCGCTTTAAGATTTTAAATCAGCAGTCCTTGTTGTGGGGAGGGAGTGCTGGTTACGGAGCCTAAGGCCTTACATGTTACTGTTGTGCTACATCTTCAGCATTGCTGCTGCTTTGTGTACACTTCTCATATGGGCGTGGGTATGTGTGCACATAAGGATCTTGTATCCTTGGGACCGTGAGCCCTAGGATCTTCCTGCTTCCTCCCCGGCATCAGGATTACAAGTGTACACCACAGTACCCAGGCTTGATGAGTTCTGTAGATCACACTTGGATCTTTTATTATTAGTAGAAGTATTAATACTTTTTATTTAGTTAAGAGTCATGTGTGCATATGTGTTAGTGCCATAGCAGTCAGAGAGCAGTTTTCAGAAATTGGTTCTCTCCATCCACAAGTGGTTTCTGGGAATCAAAATTAGATCATTAGACTTTGCAACAAGTACCTCACCCCTACAAGCCATCTAGCCAGCCCCCAATACAGATCTCTATGCTTCTGCAGTAAACATTTTGCCAATGAAGCTTTCTTTCCAACCCATTTCTTTGGTTTTTGATTTCAGGGCATTAAATCATCTCCACCCCCCAGCTCCATGACAGGTACTCAGGCTGTGCTCTAGAGTGCTAACCTGTGGCTGCTGGGCTCACACTCACTGCTCTGTCATTTCTTTGGTTTTGGAACCTAGAAGGCTTGATTTTTCTCACTTTTAAATTTAAATATGTTTTTGTTATTGTTGTAAATTTGTATCTATTACTTTTATTTTTGGAATGGAATAGAACTTTCTACCTGGTCACACTTATCATTGAGATTAGACACGTATAACATTTTTTCCTTACCCACTCTTTTATGTCAATTCACAAACAAACAGCCATAAAATTATTGTAAAGTAAGTTTGGTTTTCTTTATAGCTTACAAACTGTAGACAATATTTTTAAAATATTGAATATGCTTTAGCCTACCAGAGGTTGACAAGTAGGACTTTAAAAATTGGTTTTCCTTTTTGTTACATAAGAGTTTATTTTTCTAGTTTATGTGCTTGTGTAAAATTAAACAAATCGCATCATAATTTTTAGAAAAGCAAAATTTTAAAAACTAGGTGAACTATTTTTGGTTTGATTTTTAAATATTATTTATGGAGCATGCATGTGTGCTATAACATACGTATGTAGGTCAGAGGAAGAGTCTCGGGTATTGATTCTGCCCTTCCTTGTGGGATCTACTTATAGGGTCTTACGTAAGAATCCCTTCCTACTGAGCTGTCTCTTTAGTCCTGTCTTATTGTTGACATTGGGTCTCAGGTAGCTCACGTTGGCCTAGTAGCCCTATGTTGTTCAGAATAAGCTTCAGTGCCTGATCTACCTACCTCTACCTCCAAATTGCTGAGATTACAGGCCTGCACAGCCATACCTGGCCTAGACAGACCAATCCTGAGCCTCATTCATTTAATCATTGGTTATTATCCTTAGGGTAGTAGCGATCAGTCTGTGTGTCATACGACTATAGCCTTGACAGTAGACAATGCCACATTTTTCTGCGGTATTTCTGTCCTTTTAATGGCCTACGCTAACATCTTCCAATAGTTGCTTCAGCTGGATAATGTGATCTGCATCACTATAGAAAGTGTCTGGAAACTAAGTGTGACATTCTTTGTCATAGCAATCCAAAACTGTTTTTCAGGCTTAGGTTGTACTTCCTTTTTTTTTTTCCAGACATACAAAAATAAGGTGAAGGCAAACATAGTGTCACCTACAGAGAAAGATCAACCATCAAATGATGGAGGCATTTCCTCTCCTCTGTACGTATCCCACCCTGTAATCCAGAAAAAGAAAGATGTATATCGAACTAACCACACTACCTTCATCATTGGAAAAACACCAAGAGGAATCCGCAGGTATGTTTGTCTGTGTCAAGACTTCAGGCCAATTCTCAAAAGAAAAACAGTTTCATAATAAGATATGTAATGTATAATTATACCTCACATCCAAACTTCAGAAAACTGGAACTTTTATATTTTAAAAAAATAAAAGCAAATGCTTTTGAGTCAGGGTCTCACTGAATAGCTCAGACTGGCCTGGGATTGCTGGGATAGTCCAGGCTGGTAATATGAATCTCCTGACTTAACTCCTAAGTTCTAGGATCACAGAGCTGTGGAAGTGTGGGACACACACAGTATTGAGGCAGTCCCCAGGGGCCAGGTGAAGAAATGAGTGAGCCACTGGGATCTCCACACACAGCTATTAATGTTACCAAGAATGGTGTCAAGAGATGGTGGGGTGGCACAGCCAGCCTGGTTCTCATGACCTCTATGGACAGTGGAAATGATACCTGCTCTTACTTACAGTTGGTTCCTGGGCTGCCTGGAAAGGGGGTAGCAAGCCCCACAGGAACCCATATTGCTGGCACAAGGCAGCACCTTATCCTGCCTGGCAAGCTTGCCTGACAACAGCGATTTCTGCAGGGTATAGTTTTTATTGTTGTCAGTGATACTTCTAGAAGACTAACTACATTTCCCCAGTCTATAAGGAAGGTGAGTCTTGGTCCCTATAGTGGTGTCCTTTCAAAAGGAAGCGGGTATGGCAATGATTTATTCTTACTTCCTTTCATTGTTTTCTCATCCCTTCCTGCTGCCATCACAGTCAGTCAGAGTCGAGGCTGTACCTTGTAGTGGCTAAGTGAGAAACTTCGAGGGCTTTCAGCACATCTAGCCTCAGAAAGCAAGGCAGTGACAAGGTGGTGTCAGATATAGTCCAGCTCCTTCCCTCCAGGAAAAGTGCTTTGAAATGTAGTCATCACGACTCCTCATAGACATGCTAATGCATTCCTAACTTGGTTTTTATTTTCCCTTCTCTTAAAGAAAGTTCTACTGAAGTCCCAGAATTAGGAAAATTAATGGGAAGGCCAAAAATTCTGTAAGGGACGGCCATAGGCAGTGCTCATTCAAAGGCTCCCTAAATAGCCTTGAAGCACCACCCCTCCCCCAGGGCCACAGGTGAGGTCACAGGTGACGTCAGGAGATAAAATGACTTTGGCATCTGCTGAGACATCACCAAGTCTTGGATAAATTAAAGATATCACCTAACATCCCACAGTTTTTAAATCCTTGTAAATAAGTACAAACACTTACTGAGTCATAGAAATGGATTTAGTGACGAGTAAGGGCAGAATAGTAACATCCTCTTACTTCATTTGACATGACAGTGGAACCATTTAAGAACATGCTTGTGTTCCAACAAGAACATTGGCAGTGTCCAGGATAGAAATTGAGGTGGGAGGTAGGTGGTTTACTGGTGGAATGAAATACATTGTTGTAGGTGGGTATGACTGTTGAACATATGGAACATATGACGAGACATGAATGCGCTCCAGAAGCCATGGCACACCTCTCAGCCACAAAAGCATGTGGGCACTCATCTTAGGCTGCCACTACAACCACAAGAGGCTGTTACCTGGCCTGGAAGGCAGACACAAATGAACAGGAAATCACCAAAAGCAGTGCTGTTAATGCTCCTACAAATATACTTTAAAACAAACAAAAAAAACAAAAAAAAAAAAAAAAAAAAAAAACATTGTTTTACCCTAAGAATGTTATATGTATGAGAAAATTCAGCCTTAAAACTAAAACCTGCCAATGAAGACCTGTGATTGCTGGCCAGTTCTGCTTTTTTACCTGTTCTGGTATGTTCTAGATCCCATGAGAACTAGTTCTTGAAGGGTTCTTGGCTCATCCTTAACTGACAGGCTGAGGTGACAACAGAGAAGCTCTTCCTAACATGTTTGTCTACCAGCAGTACTTAGGCCCCACTGTGAGTGCCCATACAGCTGAATCTACCCCTTCATGATGACACTCTACACTGATTGTATTGCTTTGACTCCCTTAGCAAGATGGAACTTCGTGAGGCAGGGGACTGGGTCTGTTTGTACAGTGGTGCTTAGACACAACAGGACTCTGTAAAAACTGGTACACCTGTTGTTGGAGCCTTTAACATGAGCTGCAGCACTGGATTTTGTTTTTATCTAAAGACAAATCTACAGACACTGAGCTCTCACAACTTAAAGCCCAAACACAGCATCAGCAAAAAATATATATCTTTTTATTTTTTTTTTTAAAGTGGGGATGGGGATAAGACAGGGCCTAGTGATGTCCAGACTGGCCTCAAATATAGCATATAGCTGAGGTTTATTGAGAATCAATCCTTCTGCCTTCACATTCAGTGTTGGGACCACACACATGTTCTGCCCAGCCTGACTCAAAACTGGGGCTTTAAAAATACCATTGCACTAGTTCTTTCTCTTACCCTAGGAAGACCTAACCCTGGGGCATTCCATGTTCTTCCCATGACCTGTTAATCCTGTAGGTCCTTTTGCCAAGACTCTAACATTGGACTTCAGTGTGGTTTAGGGAGTAGGTACAATTCAGACTTCAAATCCTTCCCTGTGAAAAGCAGCAGTCTGTGGCTCAAGGAACCTAAGTTCTCTATCTCCACTTTACCAAGGTTCCACAAGGCCCATTTGTGTGTGTACATACTGAAGTGTTTGTTAGTCAAGGATGGCAAGTCACTTCTTCAAATAAGATCCTACTCTTTCTACTTATTTGCTCTCTTTGCTTTTGAAACAAGACCACCCTGTATAACCCATACTGCCTTAAACTTCCTATCCTCGTGCTTCTTGAGAACTAGGTTCATATTTGTGCACCACCATGCTTAGAAAGTAGTATCTGGCTTCCAAGATTAGCTGTCTGCACTAAAGGTGAATCATTAGGAAAAAAGAACTACACTTACAGAGCTTTCTTTTAGGCTCAACACAATGTCAGGAAATTCTGTACTGTGAAAGAAAGGGAAGGGGAAATTTTAATTTTTCTAGAATTTTCCATTTACCGAAGCCATTCTTTAACAATATTATTCTATGGGACTTGATTGCTATATAGATTCTCAAATACAGATTGTATAAATGATGATTCTCATGTTAGTCATAAATTGGTTGACTAGAAGAGTAGCCTGCTGGGCTCTCATAATAGTATAAATCAGAGCTACCTAAAAACCTGATGATTTAATGAGCCCAAAGACCATTATTTCTAGTAGCATTGGGAAGAGGCATATTCTCCTAGGATGAAGTTAAGCTGATGTTCCAGAGGGATGAGGCACATTGCTTTACCTTTGTGTTTCCTGTCACTGCTAATAGCACATTAAACATTCTTAAATCCATTGTAGTGAGTACAGCACATGTGCCACAAAATGTGTGTAGAGGCCAGAGGACAGCTTTGTGGAGTTCACTCTCTTTCCTCCATTACATAGGCTCCAGGGACTGAACGCAGACAGCTTGTCACCTGTACCTTGTTGAGCCATCTCAACAGCTTCCTGATGAACTCTTTAAAAATAAAATGCAAATGTAATAAAAAATGACCTCTGACTTTATCTGTCCTATCTTTAGAAAACAGTTTGAAGAAATGGCCTCTTACTATAAACTGTCTGTAAAGGAATTTGCTGAACAAGTTACTAAGGCCACATCTGAAGAGCGACAGAAAATGCTCAGAGACTTCCATAGCCTTCAGCACCCTGAGCTGAAGGAGTTCTTCGTGGATTCCTCTTCAGAAGTGATAAAAACTGTCCACAACGAAGGCGAGCAGGTGAGGAATCAATCTAAAGAAAAAGAATCTCTTTTAAGAGAAAGGCCCTCAAATGATAGTACTTTATCATGTAATGATTCCCCTAACAAAATGTCTCAAGTTTACAACCCAAAAATATGTGAAGGAAAATCAATCAGATTTCAGAATCATGGTTCCCATAGAAAAGACACATTTTCTAGTGATGCAGAGATTACTCAGGAGATTCGCAGTGAGAGAAAGGCCCACACACCCAAGGATACCGTAACAGTCTTCTGTCCAGACAGCAAGTCTGAAGCCGTGGAGACAGAGCTAGCAAATTCCCCAGGACAGCAGTGGGGCCTCACGGGAGCATGCAGTTCAGAAAACATTCCCATGGGCAGCTTGCTTGGTGACACCTCTATTCTTAATGACCTCTTTAAAAGCCACGGGGAAGGTCCCACACGGCTGCCAAAGAACATTCTCTCAGGACCTATGGCAAAAGCAAAGCAGAAACCAAAAGATTTCTGGGACATCTTGAATGAGCAGAATGATGACAGTCTCAGCAAACTCACTGACTTGGCAGTGATAGAAACACTGTGTACCAAAGCACCTCGCACCCCAGCCTCCAAAAGGAAGGATGAGCTGGAAGCTTCCCTCTGGAAAGCAAACGAGAAGTTTTTGTGGAAGACATTTAGGTCAGATGTTGACGATGAGAGCATAAGCAATACAGAGAGAGAGTAGGCTATGGACCTGCCATCAAATTAGATATTGATGAGCTGCTGGCCCTGGCTCTGTATGCCCATGTATGGGGCACACAGAACATTTGTTTGCAAACTTGTGTATTAAATTATTACTTTAGTATAATCTTAACAGCCTACCATGTTATCATGGGTTTTTTCCTTAAAATCTGTTTTAATCATTAACACTCAGTTTACGCCGTCCTGGAGGTCAAACCCAGGACTTCATGCATACCAGCAAGCACTTTGGGCAAATGAGCTACATCTCCTGCCCCAGATTCAGTCTTCAGAACAAATGTAATCGTATCATATTGTAACTTGTCATAATATAACTATTATTAACGGGGCACCACCCCTCCTGTGTAATTCCGTGGCCTTACATGAGTGGCTTGCCCATTCATTATGTGAAAGATAACAAAATTGAACCAGACACACAGCCTTCCACTTTTAAACTCCAGAATGCCCCAAAGTCAAGTGGCAGCCACTGCACTCTCCTCATTGGCATTGGGAACTTACAGTTTTCCTTCTTCCTTGGAGTTATGTTCTATATTATTAAATTATTTTAGATAAAAGTTGTAATTAGTACTCAATAATTAGGACTCGGTATATGGTATTATGTTAAAATGTTAATTTTTATAACCACTCAGAGTTTGTGCTGCTAGAGAAATGGGATTTTTATCTTCGGCCAGGATGCTGATGCCTTACCTTTTCATGTTACTGTGATGTAATAAATATAAATAAAGATTTACTGCCTAATTTTATACTTCTTAAGTAAAAGGAAATGATTAAATATTTTATTTTAATTGAAACCTCTTTCTTCAAATTTAATATATGTGGTTTACACACTCTGAAATGTGCTCAGATAGATTGATTTATTATTTATTTAGTACTCATTTCTCAGCCTCTCTGGTCTGTGATAGGTACAGCTGTGGAGGTGACAGCTATATGTAAAGACAAGGAGATCCTATCTGTAAAGTTTCATGTCTGTATAGCTCCTGGCATTGAAGTGTCAGGCTACGACCTGGAACTTACCATTCAGAAAACAGCAGGCTCTTCAGCTCTCTCGCCCTCTCTCGCTCTCTCTCTCGCTCTCTCTCTCTCTCTCTCTCTCTCTCTCTCTCTCTCTCTCTCTCTCTCTCTCTCCTTCTCTCCTTCTCTCCCACAACCTTCAGCTCCAACTTCCCCTCTTCTCTGCCCAATCGTCGGCTCTAGCTTTTATTTTGTCAATTAAGGTGGGAAGAAGGAAGTCACCTGGGTGCTCATTCCTTGTTCGTTCCGCAACCCCTCACAGGAGAATGGAATTAACGTAAAATATAACCAGCCCCGGGCTATCCGCCACACTGTAGCGCTCACCCATTGTCCAGGACACTCCTCTTTTCGCAGCAGATTCTCTCTCTTTTCTCCACAACTAGCGATTGCTGAGATTCATGCTGCAGCACCCCTGTCATGTCAAGAAGCCTCTATCAGGCTGCAGGTATCTCGGCCCCGTGCCTTGTACGATCTTCCGGTTCCTTCTTCCATTATGTGCTCTCAACCTTATGTGTAGGAGCCGCGTGCTGTCAACTGGAGCTGGTACCATTATTCTCTGTGTTGTGGCCTGCATGAACTCCCAGCAATACAGTCACCTACAGAAGACCTGTGCTATGAACACACTAGTCAACAAGTCACAGAGGAGGCAGAAAAACATCTCGGAGTCCCAACCCTAAAAACAACACAACAAACAACAACAACAACAACAACAACAACAACA
>JADRCD010217728.1:15586-32572 GCA_019843815.1 Montemys delectorum | reverse complement strand
CACACACACACACACACACACACACACACACACACACACACACACACAGAGAGAGAGAGAGAGAGAGAGAGAGAGAGGGCCTGGCCAGCACTCTACATAGCTAGCTTCCCTTTCCAAGGAAAGACTAGGGCCCCAGAGCTGCAGATCACTTGGGGCAGTGGGAGTTGGGGGCTTACAGGGCTTGGAGACTGAGTGACTATAAGCTGCTGCGTGTGCCTCAGCTCTGGCCTCTGTCTGCAACCCCCTCTCTCCTCATAGCTTCAGTGCCAGTGGCTGCCCCTCTTCAGATCTTGTGAGCTCTGGGAAGACCTGGCTGTCAAAGCTTCTTTATCTTTGCCTGGAATTCTAGGAGTTTATCTCCCACCATTGATCTCCCTGGTAGGTTTGTCTGTGTATTTATACAAACACAGGTCCCCGGCTTTGATAGTTATCCTCTGGGAATCTATGTCTGTCACTCCTATCATACTCCAGAGCTAGCCAAGCACAGAAGGACAGCAGCAACTTAAACCCAGCAGGCATCCCCGCAGGAGCTTGTAACTGGCTAGAGCTAGAGGGAGCCTCTGTGTGGCCAGAACACAGTTCTGCTCACCTCTGACATATATTGTCTTCCCCTAGCTCTGGGTCTCTGCAACTCCGCCATTCAGTTAATAGCCTGGGAATAGCTCCATTCCTCTGTGTAAGACAGGGCCTCAGTTCTCAAGGCTTGAGGATGTCAACAAAGAATCTTTTTATTTGCCAAGCATGTTCGGTGTATGTGTGGTGGTGCAGGGGACAGAGGTATAGTATGTTGTGCATGTTTATGTCTGTGTTTACATGTACAAGCAGGTGCACATGTGCATATGTGTATATGGGTGTGGAGGTCAGAGGTCAGTGGCAAGTGTTTTCCTTTAATAAGCTCCATAAAATTGTTTTTTATGAGAATGATCTCCCACTGAAACTACAGTTCACTGTCTGGCCTGGGAGTTCCAGGATGTCTCAACGCATTCTGTTCCAGGTTGGATCTATACAGGCCAGGCACTGATACTGATGTATTGCAGATAAAAAAGGTCTTTTAATAATGCTGACGGTTCCCACAGGGATCCCCTTCTGAGTCCCAACTGAAAGAACACCCTGGGAAGCAAAGGGGAATCCCTTTTGTATTTGCTAGAAGAGGCGAGTGTTCGAAGGGAATACCCACAAGTCATTGCCACAGACTTGTATGTGGTTTGGGTGGCTACAGTCTGGGTTGTCACATGCGGGAGGTCAACATCAGCATTCGGGGTGGGCACGACCTAACCTTGCCACCCTCAGCAGACCACGCTTCAAGAGATCTCAACTCAGACAAACCAAGATTTGCAGCTTTTATGCTGAATTTCAAGACTCACTGGCACAATGAAGCCCATTTGGAGATTTTATTAAAAGTATTTTATTAGTTTCTGGTAGGTTGTTTTTTATGCACCAGTGGATGGTCCCATACCCATATACATGTAACAACACTAATTGAACTGGACCTAGTGGTTTATTTAAAAAAAAAAAAACATGATGTTGGAAAGAATTGTGATGGGAAGTATGAAGTAATTGGAAGGGAAAATGGAGGGTGGGTATGATCATATGGAGGGAAATGGAGGGCAGGTGTGATCATATGAATGGGGAAATAGAGAGCAGATGTGATTATAGGGAGGGGAGATGGAGGGCAGGTGTGATCATAGGGAGGGGAGATGGAGGGCAGGTGTGATCATAGGGAGGGGGAAATGGAGGGCAGGTGTGATCATAGGGAGGAGAGATGGATGGCAGGTGTAATCATAGGGAGGAGACTATGGGGTGGGGGTGGTCATAGGGAGGAGAAATGGAGGGCAGGTGTGATCTTATAGAGAGGACCTGTCAGTACCATTTGCTCTCTCTTCTAAGGCAGGGTCACAATCATCTTTCTATCCTGTTTTCCCCACCCCCACACCCTTTCTCAGGTAATTCCTGGCTCTGACTTCAGGCAAGCAAGCTATTCTTATCAGCCAGACCTCCTCTCACCATCCTCCCCTTTCCGGGTATCGCTGTCCTCTCCAGGCATGCCGTTTATGCTGAAGGCTCCACCACCGTGTGTCATCTGGAGTCACAACTCTCTTGACCTGGCTAGTCAGATAAACTTAGTCTTCATTTAGATGAGTCTATCCCAGGAGGCTAGGCTGTTTCTGGATGGACTCAGTTCTCATAGGAGCCTGGACTTCAAGTCTAGCCATGTCTGAAGCAGGATGGGGCAGAGCTCAGGACCTGTGTCAAGCATTACGTCCTGCTGGAGAACTGGACACTCGTCCTGAAGCCCCAGGATCATCTCCACTTCATAAAACTTACTAAGGTTCCGTGTGTGTGTGTGTGTGTGTGTGTGTGTGTGTGTGTGTGTGTGTATCAAGAGGAGCAAGCACCTCTGCAAAGCATGAGACCCTCCACACTGGATCTGTCGTGCCCCCAGACCTCAGCTTCAGCCCTCTGCCCCTCAGTTGTTTAATGTTGAGACAAGTCAACTTGAAGCTGGATAATAAATGAATTCCAGCTTGAGTCTTGGCAGGATTTGTTTTGCTTGAGGGAAGTTGTTTATGCTAACGGGTCCCCCCTCTGCAGAGTTAGATTTATATTAAACAGAGCCTTGTCCATCATCTGCATACTGCTGTAAACAAGATAATCTTTGTCTACCAGGAATGAGCCTGATGCCAATAACTTTAAATAAACACAAGCACCAGTTTTGTATTTACATTGTCTGAGGTAACCACTGGCAAGAGCTGTTAATGGCGCCATCGGCCTTTCTCTGGCTAAGGTAGTGCTGCCTTTCCGGCTGACCTTGCTCATACAGGACGAACTCTGGGGGTATAGGAGTGGAGATCTCCTACTTAGCATATGGGTGCTACACCCAGGCCTGCATTCTTTTGTGTGGTTTTGACATTTTAAAATTCCACTTAAATATTATGACCTCTTTTTGTGCAGGGTGAAATGGGGTATGGATTGTTGGGGGGGGGGGGCAGTTATTAGACACAGGAAACCAAATCTTGAACTTGAGCTATGAATGCCTCCCAGGGCCAGGCTTATGGGTACAAGTGGGCTCCGAGGATTATATTATTAATGAGGCCATGACTCAGCTCTGGGGAAAGGACCGATTTACATTCCAGTTGGAGAATAAATGGAATTGTGCAGCTGTCTGGGTATCTTTGCTACTCTGGATCAACAGAGAAGCCACAAGACGATCACTGCTCTTCCTACAGTGATAACTGATGTCTGTGGAAGAGTGACGACACAGCTTTTCTCCTTTCCTTCCTAGCCTACCTTCCTTGCAAGGAAAGGAAGAACTGGCTAGGCTGAGTGTAAAGGCACACTCTACTACTAGAGTAGTCAGTGTACTGGAATGTTGTTTTGTGACAGCCGTGGCCGGGTAACCCCGGGCTGGCTTTGAAAGCCTGCCTTTGTCTCCTGGGTGATGGGGTCTCACCACCTTGCCTGGCTTAAAACATCTTCTGTAGTAGTAAATGTGCTATTAACAGTCCAGGCTTCTAGTGCGTGGGGCTAAGAAACAAGTGTCTTTTTTGTTTGCTTGATTTTGGAGTTTTCCATGGGTCTCATGTAGCCCAGGCAGGCCTCAAACTCTCTATGTAGCCAAGGATAACCCCCCACTTCCATCTCCCCAGTGCCAGGATTACAGATGCACTCTTTAACTCGTAGCTTCAAAAGAGCTAAACAAGCTACTTGTAGTAGAATAGCATCAAGATGGTGTTGGTAGGAGGTGTAATAGGGAGCAGTGCCCGAGTATTCCATGGGGAAAGTCTTTCCAATTCCTGTTTGGAACGGGTAGCGGTTGTGAACTGTTTTCAAGTCTGAAACTAAGATTAAAACAAAGCAGCATCCCAACCAAAGAGACCGAGCCAAAACCAGACTAACAGAACGCCCAGCCCACCTCAAAGCTGCAAGGTGGATGGTGTCGTGAGTTAACAAGCTATGAAGTGAATTATGGGCTGAGCATGGACTGGCTGTATGTGGGATCCACATGGCGGTGATGGCGACTACGCACTCTAGAACCAGCCCGTGTGGGGACAAGCTTGTGTGTCTCCAAGGGACCTCAGGCAAGGATTTAATCCACAAGGGATTCAGTTTTCTTATCCTGGAGTAGGAGTAATTCTTGAACAGTGTGACTCACTTAACAATGGGGGTGCATTCTGAGAGCCACGCCACCGGGTGATTTTGTTAGCAAGTAAACATTCTGGAGGTGCACTTACACAAAACTAAATGGTGTAAAAAATCCTTACACTTGTCTTCTACACACACATGAGAGAGAGAGAGAGAGAGAGAGAGAGAGAAGCGAAGTGTCTCACACCTGTAATTCAGCACTCTAGAAGCTGATGTCTCAAATTCAGGGCCAGCCAGGACTTCATAACAAAACCCTGTCATAAAAATGAGAGGAAGGGGAGTGAAAGGGTATCTTGGTGATAGAACATTCGCCTAGCATATTCAAGGCACAGGGCAATTACAAGGGGTAATTTTTATGGTAATTTTTTTAAAGTATTTATTTATTTATTTATTTTACAGTGTTCTGCCTGCGTGTGTGCCTGCAGGCCAGAAGAGGGCATCAGATTCCATTACAGATGGTTGTGGGCCACCATGTGGTTGCTGGGAATTGAACTCAGGACCTCTGGAAGAGCAGGCAGTGCTCTTAACCTCTGAGCCATCTCTCCAGCCCCCTTATGGTAATTTTTATATAAGTAGAAAAAGTACACGCTAAATAATGCTAAATAGACAACAATAAATTCATAAGACTCAGCGATAGTCACTTAGCACTGTTATCAAGTGAGTGTGTGCCAGGCTCTTAACACGGTAAGGAAGTAGACCCGCTCATGCCAGCAGCACCACAAGCATGTGAGCAATATATTGTATGTCACCTCGTCAAGGCTGAGGAGGTGGCTTAGTTGGCAAAATTCTTTCTGTGGAAGGATGAGTGCAAGAATCTAAATCCCTGGCGCTCATGTGAGTAGCTAGTTAGTGTGGTATGTGCTGATAATCCCAGCACTGGAGAGGCAAAGGCAGGAGGGTCCAGCCGGCCTAGCTGAGTCAGAAAGTTCCAGGTTCAGGGAGACCCTGTCTCAAAAAAACAAGGTGGAGGTGATTAAGAAAGACACCTGACTCTGATCCATGGCTTCCTTGAGCATGAACACACACACACACACACACACACACACACACACGAGACAATCTACAATGTTCCTAGGTGACAGGAAACTTGGGGAACCATTGGTATAGAGGCTGTCTGGCCCTGAAAAAGACATTATTTTGTGACACATGTCTACAGTTAGCTCATAAGTCTACTGAGGACTACCACTGACTTGCATTCTTTTACAATGGCTCTATCTTGCTTAGTACAGTGTACACGGATAGATGTTTAAAACACAACATCAACTGATAGGACAATTATGTTCAGGCAGACTACACTGCAGAGAAAGAACCCCCTTGCACTGGTTTCCCTAAGCTGAATACCCATCCTCCCCCCAGGACCTCAAGGTGGCAGGTTTTTAGGTCCCTTGGGAAATGCCTTCTGGAGGCAACAGTAGGAACCCTGTCCCCTCTCCTTCTTCTCTTTTACTCGATGGACATGACTGGACTCTGTCAAACACTGCCACCATGATGCCTTCCCTCCCACAGGCCCAGAGACCCAGGCCAAGTTCATCGTTGTTCATAGCCTTAAAGCTGTGAGACAAAAGAAACCTTTGTCTTTCATAAGTTGATCATCCTGAGTGTTTGCTACAGTGGCGAAAAGCTGATTCACACAACAAAAATGTGTGAGCCGACTTCTTTAATCAGAAGCTGCCCTGCCACACAGCTCAGCGGGCCAGGGCTGCTCCGCAGTGGCTGTGCTCCAGGCTCTGCTGCCCAGAGGTGGCCCCTCATGCCAAGTCCTGCCTCATTTCGTCTCAGCAGCGCCATAAATACTTCTTGAATTTAACTGCTTCATTCTTTCTGCACACACTGGAGCTCACACTGAAATAAAAGAAGTTCAACATCTTTCCAAGTTCCCACAGGGCTCCAGTTGGATCCAGCTTACTCCTGTTTGAAGTCTGCAGTCCAGGATGGGTACTAGTGAGGAGAAAGTAAATAGTCTTGCTCGTGTTTCCTAAAAGAAGTTCACACCTAATCACCTCCTCCTACAGCCCCAGTCTCCTGTGCCCAACGGGGCCTTATTGGATTGCAATACTACATCCAGCCAGGCCAAAGGACTCCCCCAGCTGTGCTGGGGAGATAATTAATGTCTCAGGGCAGTGTGGGAGGGGGGCAGTTGGTGGGTGGGGCCCAAACCAGCCCTGTTCTTGAAGAGAGTGTATTTCTTTCTGTAACCCCACAAGAAAAGGTGATTTTAATAATTCTGTTTGGCTCCCGTGTCTCATAAAAGATATTTTGGGGTGGCCTCAGCTTTTTGTGTGTGTGCCCTCTTTAGGTATAGGGGCACACACTTTGGTAGTCCATTTCTTTTTATTCATCTCCTGGATACCAAAGGGCCCCCTAAGCCCTGGAAGCCCCCTCTGGCTTCTATTATGGATTTTTCTGGTTGCCAGTCATGGCCAGTTTGTTAGAATGAGGGCAGAGAGGGAGGGGGGAAGAGAGAGGAGGGGGTAGAGGAAGGGAGGAAGAGGGAGGGAAAAGAGGGGAGGAGGGAAGGAGAGTCAGAGAGAGAGAGAGAGAGAGAGAGAGAGAGAGAGAGAGAGAGAGAGAGAGAGAGAGAGAGGAGGAGGAAGGCGAGCGAGCGAGCCAGCTTGGGCAGGGAGGAAGCAGAGCAGCCTTTGTGTGTGGTCCCAGGCTGGTTCTCCCTTCATGAAATCCCGGGCTTCATTCCTGGCTCTGGTAAACTTGAGCGTCACTGAATGAGTACCTTATCCATTTTCTAAACACTGAAGAGGTTTGAAAGGGCTCTGTGGGCAGACTGTTACTATCGGCAAAAGAAAACAAGCCAGCGTATTTAGCTAAGCATTTTTTAATATTTAAACATCATAACCTTCAGCTATGCAGGAGCAGTGGCTGGCAGCCAGGAAAGCTGGCCGAGGGGACTGGAGCTGCAAGTGTTCCTTCAGGTGGGTCTGCTGTCCCTTTGAGGGGCCAGCCGGGGCCTCCAGGCTTCCCACTGGCTCCAGGCCTGTGTGCCTCACAGTGGCAGCTTGCAAGGGGAGTCATCCAGTCTTTTCATGAGCTTTGTGGTTTGATCCTAACTCGGTGCTTCCCTATTCAAAAAGTAAATCTCAGCAGACCCCCAGGAGAAAAGGAAACTGAGAAAGCGATGCAGAAACATCAACCGGGTAGCCGTGGCCTCAGCATCAGGACCAGGTACAGCAAATATTATCCCTGTGGATGTAGCCTGTGCTCCTCACTCCAGAGCTGAGACCATAAAAACCTGCCTGGCCAGGGGCTGTGACAGACCACAGCTCCTCCACGGCGCTGAGGACCCCTCCCAGCCGGGACAGGATGGCACCAGACACCCGCCCACCAGACTCCATCCCACCAGCTGGAAGTGGCTTTCTGGTTTATGGAGCAAGACGGACCTGTAAAGTCAGTAATTCTCGGCGGCCAGAAGAAAGTCAGCGCCCCGCCCCCACCGGAGCCTGGGGAAGCTTCTGGAACCCCGCAGGCCACTGAGCCTGCCGGAGCTCAGCCAGGCCTCCCAGGCCAGACACCCCCCGGTGCCACCCGAGGGGCTGAATGGGTTCCCTGTCTGCCAGAGCAAACAAGACCCCTGGGCGGGGCGCTGGGGCACAGCCTGGCGCAGAGCAGGCCGGAGGTTACACAGGCCACAGGGGAGGACAGGGGACTTTTTTTTCTCTCTGGACATTCCACTGGGGAAGGCCTGCCAAGGGCTTTGCCAAGAAGCTCAGTCGGCCCCACCATTACGGATACACCAGTAAATGGCTCCATTCACAGAGGACAAGGCCCAAAGGGCCTTTCTAGTGCAATGCCTGCCCATTCCCCAGCCAGAGTTACCTCTTGCCAACCATAGGCTGCCACCCAAGGTTCCTGCTCTGGCTCAAGCTTACCCAGCTGCTCTGGGTTCTGAGGTACATTTCCTGGCACAAAATTCCGGTTTCCTATTTATACAATATAAGTGTGGATCTGACCCGAAGAGCTGCTGCTGTGGGAATTAGTGATGGGCCAAAGCAGTTCCTGGTCTAGAGACTGCCCACATATGGCTATCATTGTTCTGACTTAAACTCTGGAGTGTTTTTGCAGGGTCTCTCTAGCTTTGCTGACGGCCCTAGGGCTGGCTGGGAGCAGGAGGTAGGGGGAGCTCCCACTGGCAGGATGCTGGCATGTGTGGGAAGGGGCAGAGGCAGGCATGATTATTTCCTATCTTTCAGCCTCCCCAGCTTGCCCTGGATGTGAAATCGTTTCCCTGACTCCTAGGAATATGTTCTCTATGACCGACCCCCCAACCCCCCTTTCAGGAGACCAAAAATTGGGGAGGGGGTGTTCACGTGTTACCACCTCCTGTTTGTTTACCATCTCTAGACTAACTGTAATCCAAATACGATGCATATGCTGTGTACTGAATAATTCCGGGACTAGACAGAAAACGTGTCAGGGCAAATTCAGTACCCAGATGCAACTTTCCCTCATTTTCCATCCACAGGCAGTTGAATTAAATGTGGAAATGGAAGTCAGGCTGTTATCATCTCCCCACACTGTTCTCTTGGCCCCACCCACTGGCAGCTCTAAGATCCCACCCTTTATAGCAGCGTTGGCTGTGACACCCGGCCTCTCTGAAGTCTGCAGGAGCCTGTGCTCAGCACAGTTGCAGGGCTCACCAGCTTGCGGGAAGACCTTCGTGTCAGGAGAGGGGAGGCTTGTGATCCCATTGCTCTAGGTAGATGCTGTGGCCCTTGAGGGAGGCTTCTTGCCTCTGTGATCTTAGACAACATGTTTCTCCAAAACATCCTAATTTGGATGCCTACAGAATAAAGCGGCCAAGAGAAGTTTGAATACAGCGAGTGCTCAGGAAAAAAAAAATTTTTTTTTACTTCATTTTATTTATTCCAAAGGTAAGAAAAGGTTAGAAAGGTGCAGGTGAAGCGAGGGCAAAGGAGAGTTGAAGGAACAGTTTCTAGCTCAGATTTAGTCTGAGAAGTGACTGCAGCAAACGCCCAGGTCAGGTTTGTTCCAGGTGTTCAGGAACTGGGGACACTGTAGTGTGAAGTCCCACAGCAGTTGGAGCAGTGAAGAGCTTTTCCTTTGCAGAGGCAGGTCTGCAGCCAGTATCCCTAGGCCCCTGGAGCCCGTCATCACTTTCTTTGGTGGTACCTTTGTCACCCCTGGCTTCTAACTCACACCATTTGTCTTGTTTTGTTTGTTTGTTTGTTTGTTTTAAGACCTTGTGGCCTCAAAAAAAAAAAAAAAAAAAGAAAAAAAAAAAAAAAAAAAACCAAAAAAGCAAAAACTAGTTAGGACATCTCTCAGAGGCCAGGGACTCAGCCCCTGGCTGAGAGACCAACACACAAAGCCAATTTTTCCTTTTGACCACTGGTGAGCCCCAAATTCCAGTTAAGGAATCTTCTGGTCCTAAAGTTATCATACAAATTTGGTCTTAGCTAAGAACTACAAACCAAAAAAAGAAAAAAAAAGAAAAAAAGAAAGAAAGAAAGAAAGAAAGAAAGAAAGAAAAGAAACCTGCATTATATGACTTACTGGGGAGCCTATGTCCATTCACCTCAGATGGAGAAAGCAATAAAAGGCCAAAGAAATGATTCCATCCACATTGATGAATCAATGACTTTAATTAGGGTTCCTGTAGATGCATGACAAAGAGGTGACTTATAGAAGTGTGGACAATTTATGGGCAGCTACACCCCCCCCACCCCCAGGAGTCTTCTTGACTCCCCTACAACTGTGAACTGCTTTTGTATCCATGAGGGCTCGCGAGTTGTTCCCTTCCACAAGAGAATGGTGAGGGCCCAATCCTGTCTGAGAGCCTCATGCAAGTAATCAAAACTGCTCAGATTCCAAGATGGCAAGGTGTTCAGACCAAGATATGGACAGTTCCACAACCTCAGCAACAGACAGTTGTTTTCAACAGTATGACTAGTGTTGAGGCTCTGTAGAAATGTGTCCTGATAGAAAGAAGAGCTTCCTAACCAGTACTAATAGTAACAACAGACTTTGGTTGTAAACATCAATGTTTAGAAGGAATGTGTTGACACATTGTAACTTCTTCAGTAGGGCTATGACTTCTCCAGCTGCAGGTTTTTTTCTTTTTTCTTTTCTTTTTTTTTTTTGGTCTGGATTGTAGTATAAACATAGATTCCTTCCTGAGGAGTGAACATTAAATCCAATGGAAAAGTAGTTGGTTGCATCCCATATCAGTTGTACCACTGTTGCACCCATAGACATATGTCATCTAGCATGCAAGTCGTAGTACCATGGGAGACCATTTGCAACAATCTCTTTCCAGCATATCCCCTTCCAACACTACACAAAGCTCGCCAGGAAGAAGGGACTTTTCAGCTCAGACCCAGCCCAGCTTCTTCATGCTGTGAAAACAGTGTAGTCTCTCAGTAACCCTTCTGGCATGCAATCAGCAGCATCCTACTGTCTATCGCCTGCATCCTACGGCTCCCAGCCCAGCAACTCAGAGGAAGGTAACCGACTCCTGGCACTGGGATCATATTCAATAACATTGTGGTTTCTAGATGTGCCTTTCTCACCCATATAGGATGCCTTCTGAACTTGAACTCTGTAATGCATATTCTTACATTTAGAGGCGCAGGATGTTGTAGGATTTTTCTCAGTCACCTTATTGGGTACCATCTACCCTTGATATAACAAAAAACAAAAACAAAAAAAAACACCCCAAGAGTGTCTGGCCTATGCAGCCTGAGTGGACCAAATTCCCCTTCTTGCTTCTTTAGATACATTTATACATCTTTCAGATGCCTTTCAGAATCTGTAAAAGAATCTCAGAGGTAGCATGCCACTTACCCGGCAAGATCTTTGTACAAAGGATGGGCAGGATGTCTGAAGGTCACTCCTGTGCTATACACACAGGCCTCGATAGTCTGCAGCTAAAGGTATAAGCTCAAGTGCACAGACATTGTCAAGGTTCAACACAGCATTGGGCCATTGCCTCAAAGGTACAATATTGGATATATTTGTGTGGGTGAGAGATAGTGTCTTAGTGGTACTCTCTAATTACAACACAGTCATCACAGTGCAGTGACCAAGCCTCTGTGTGTCTCCTCAGCCCCAGGGACACAGGAGGGCTGGCTCCTGTTACTTCCTCTTGCCTGGGACAAGAGGGAATAGGGTCTTAGTCTTGTCTGCCATGCTGGCACCAGCTCATCATCCAGTACTCCAGTTCTGGTCTCCTGAAGGCAAACTCTGAGACACTTGCCTACCCCCAGGCTACACTTGGCTGTTAAAGCTAAAAAAGATTCCAGGTTGGTCAGACCCCTCGGAAACACACACACACACACACACACACACACTGCATTTTGTTGTGGGAGAGAAATGTACACAGCACACTCCTAAGGGTTAATTGGCAACCCCTGGGACAGGCGTGAGCCTCCTTGGGGCTCACAAGCACTGACAGCTCACAAGACAATTTGGCTCCTTGTCATTTTCTCCCCTAGGAGATTTTCTTTCCAGTGACCTGGGCAACCCAACCCCACCCCCACCCCACCCCCGTCTGCTCACCTCCTTCCCTCTCTACCTCTCTCCCTTTCTTCCTTCCTTCTTTCCTCCTTTTCTTTGGAGACTGTCTCATGCAGCCCACCCTAGCCTGGAATTTTCTATGTAGTCAAGGATGACCTTGAAAATCTATCTTCCTGCCTCTACCCCAAAGGAGTGTTATTGAACCCAGAGCCTCGTTCATGCTAGAAAAGGACTGTACCCTGTGAGCGACATCTTCAGTTTGGTTCTGAGTGACACCTACCCTATGAGGATCCTTGATGAAGAGACTGCCCTTGCTTATCCAAACTGTTTTATTTGGTGGTGGATGTGAATGCATACACTTTAGTCAGGGCAAACCAGGGATTAAATACCTTTTGGGGAGGCAGTGTCCAGGAAAGGGAAGCTCGTTGGCCTATCTAGATATATCATGAGCATAGAGAACTCCAGGTTTTTAATGCAGCGTGACCCAGTGCCCATGGTCTTCAGTGAGGCAACATGGTTACACGTTCCAGAGCAAATAGAGACAGGTAGGAAATGGCTCCACTCAGCCTCGCCAGTTCTCCTGTCTGGTAGCATGGTTCACTTGCCCCACATCCTGGAACCTGAATAGAGCAGGCTAGCCTCAAAGTCACAGAGATCTACCTGCTTCTACCTCTTGAGTACTGACTAAAGGTGTGTACCACCTTTTCTCTGTTGGTCTTTTTCTCAGACCTTCCATATCCTTGTCTCCCTCAAAGAGACCATGGCCTGCCATGAGGATCAGTAAGGCCACTAAACTCCCACACCACCCGATATGGCTCTGCAGTCTTGAGGTCTCTGCTAAATTCACTTCTTTTTTTAACTGTCTTGTGATCATGGTGCTCTCTGGTCCCCTGAACTGGGAATCAAATGTTGTCTCTTTTATGACCTGCTCCCTTAATCATGTCTTCCAGTCTATGATATTTTGAGGGAACCTCAGCTGGAAATAACCAGTTACCCCAAATGGCCTGTCTGGGCCAGCCCATTGGGGGCTGATTTCTCACAGTGCTTCAGGTCCTGACACTCTTGTCTCAAGGAAAGATGAGAAATTAGGTCACTGCGTTTCGTGACATTTGGCTCATTCTATCTGTACCACTCGAGCCAGGTTCTAAGAGCTTAAAAGCTGTGTCCAGCTCGAGCAGTTCAGTGGTAAAGTATCCCCTAATTATCGGCTTCCTGGACTGTGACTGAAGTCTGTCTGCATGCTGAGTCATGGATTCTCCCCTTCTCTATGCTGAGGGTGTGACTTTAGCGCTGTTCTCCTTTATTTGCACAGCATTATCTCTCTCCTTGCTATCCAATGCCCTCTCCCTCTCTCATTCCAAACCGGAGGCTAATGCAGAGGATGTCATTTCATGGGATGTCTCTCTTTCCACAGGTGGGTTCCTTTCAGACAGGCAGCTCAGCTGCATGTCACACTGCCATAGCAGAGGCCACACATGGCTGCTGTAGCCAGCTTACAATCCTACCCAATCTGGTCTACTTCTAGGGATTGCAGCGCCATCCTTAACTCTTAACTGATTTTTGATTCACACTTAGTACCGTTCACCATCTTCACACCGAGGACTCCGTGCATCAAGGAGGAGTCTCACTTCCTACCACATAGAAGAAGACAGCTGCCTGGGGTTCCCCCTAGGGTATTCCACATTTAGACGGTTCAGCCTTAGTCACGAGCCTTACTACCTGACAGTCGTAGAGACCTCACAACTGTGGCCACAGTAAGAAGTCACAGCACCGTAATCACAGGAGGCAGGGGGCCCAAAAGTGGGATCAGTCCACAGACAGGCCACCCTCAGATGCTTGACCTCAGCTGCCTGTCTTATCACACAGCAAGGGCCATGCATTTGTTCTTCCGAGTCATCTTTGATTCTGTCATGTTCGTGTCCAGGTAGCAAATGCTGCAAGACTTCCTGGGGAGTCTGTGTCTGTTTGCTCCAGGCAAAGAGGGCAAAAATGTATCAAACTAGCAATTCCATATGAGTTCAGCTCGGTGAACCACTGAGTTTAATTGAGATTACATATAAGAGTGTGCATGAGGGGTTTCCTAAAGGACCGCGGATAACCTACAGGCAGCTAAGGCCGCTGTACCACCGAAGAAGAGTCCCTTCCTCCCTCGGCAGTTATTAGGCTACTGAAACATCCTAGAAAGCGAAGGACATCAGGAGCCTATGGGTCAGCCATACATTCCAAGAGGGAATCTTGTAAGGGTACTCACTCTGATTTCAAGATGGCAGCAGTTACACCATGCTAAGTACAACAATTTTCCCAAACACTTCAGCATTGGTTGAATGGTTCTTAATCCATGTTCGATCCCTACTCTTCAGTGTGATGGTTTTTGGAGAACAGATTTGGAGGAGGTGCCACAAAGGGATCAGAGCCATGTAGGAAGAGATGTGTGAGGGATTAGCAAGACAGAGGAACCAAGAAGTGGGTCCTTGCTAGACCCTCCGTCTGACAGGAGCTTGGTCTTACACACCCAGCCTACAGAACTATGAAGACGGAAGTGCTGTTTTTAAAGCGACCCAGTCTCTCGCATTTGTTACAGAGCTTGAACTACAGCTATCGGTATATGCGAATTCAGCATACAATGCAGTGCAGTAGAACAAACGGGTAAGTAAAATCCTGAAGGGCTCAAGCAATGTGTATAGAAAAATTATTTTTGTGTAAATAAAATGTACATAATCTTTACTGGTTGAAGAGGAGACACTTTTTGCAAGTATACAGCTATTAATATTTCTTTGGGGGAGGACCACCAGTAACTTCATTGTACATTTATTTTTAAACTTAACTTAATTGTATGTGTATGGGTGTTTTGTCTGCACGTATGTCTGTGCAGCACATACATGCCTGATGCCAGTGGACCAGAAAAGGGCATTGGATCTCTTGGAACTGGAGTTACTAGCTATGAATCACCACCCAAGTGCTGTGAATCAAACCCAGGTCCTCTGGAAGAGTAGCCAGCAGTTCAGGCTTCTGAGACGTCTCTCCAGCCCCACTGGACATTCTTTTGCACTGCTTGGGTTTGTGTTTGTTTTTGTTTTGAACTGTGTAATGGTGCTTTTTGTCCAGATGCGAGCCACATATGCTAGTTACTAAAGTTGACAGACACTTGAAGAGGGGGTTGACCTGTAGGAAGGGAAACAGAGACCTTTGCCTGAGTTCAGCATCCTTATGACACGACAGGCAAGCTGAGCTCAAGCTGGTTCCGATTAATATCACAGTCCTCCAGATGAATGGAATGTAAACCACATACCAATTACAAGAATCCCAAGAAGGAAACTCCCTCTTCCGTCTGTCTATCCACCCACTTGCCCGACCACCCACCCATACAACTACAGTGTCTCTCAAGGGCAGAAGGGGAGAAGGAGAATGAGAGGAGAGTGGTAAATTGGGGGTGGGGGTGGGAAGGAAGGTGACCAGGAGCAAACTCCAGTGCTCCTGGTGCTAACAATACCGGGCCTATAAGCAAACCTCTTCCTTCCCTCCCTCCCTCCCTCCCTCCCTCCCTTCCTCCCTCCCTCCCTCCCTCCTTTCCTCCCTCCCTCCCTCCCTCCCTTCCTTCTTTCTTCTCTCCTTCCTTCTATGGTAGGTCTCATTCTCTGGAGAGTGATTTATATCCATGAGGACTTTTGCCCACAGTCCCAAAGCCATGTTACAAAGCCAGTGACCCAGTCAGCAGTGAACACACTTTTCTTTCCTGTGCTGAAACAGAACTTGCAAGCGTTCTCCGGGAGTGGCAGCGATAAGCAGGCAAGACACCCTGGCAGAAGCACCTCCCACAAAGGCTGCAACAGCCAAGGCAGAACTCTGGTGTTCTACTCCCCAAGCTCTTCCATCCTCAGGCCTGTGCTTTGAAAGGGGCTAAAGTTAGAATCAGTCTCTTACAGTGTCCAAAGCTAACCTGAGAGTGAGTGAGAGCTTGCCTCCTTCTTGGAGGGGTCAGTGCTGTCAGCCACTGGAGAAGAAGCACACTCTCACATGGCTGATTGGACACCACCAACAGGATGGTTCTGTAACTGGGATTGTATCCCTGGGATCAGAACTTGATCCCAGCTCACTTAGACCATATTATACTTTGTGTGCGTGTGCGTGTGCGTGTGCGTGTGCGTGTGCGTGTGCGTGTGTGTGTGTGTGTGTGTGTGTGTGTGTGTGTATGTACGCGTGCGCGCGCCAGCCAGCCAGCCAGCCAAGCTTTCCTTGGTATCTTTGCATAGGGAAGCCAAGCGTGTTCATTAGATGGCTGACTTTAGGGGACAACAGGAAACATCCACCAGATCCAGGGAAGGTGGGAAGAGGAGACAAAGGTGAAATATGAAAATGTCAGAAGCATGGATCAGGGCCTGGAAGGTGCATTCTGGGACTTCCAAGTTCTTGTGTCCAGGAAGAACTCGCTGGATGAAGGATGCATGGTAGTGGCATAATAGACAGCTTATTAAGGAAGGGGGAAACTCTCTCTAGAACGTAGGCCAGAGCCCAGAGGTTTAGAAGTTCTGGCTCATTAGAATCTCCGCCCTTTGTGGGTCATTCTTGCTTACTCACAGGTCTCAAGCCTTTCTCCTGCTCTCTCCTTATGCACGGCTCTTCGTTGGCTGTTGGCTGTCCTTTCTCTACCATTGCTTTCTCTCACATGTTAATCTTCATACCTTCCTCTTCCTGCCTTTATTCTCCTGCCACAAAACCAAAAGGGCTTGTGGGATGGGAGAGAGAAAGGGTCACACACACTAGGTACCGTAAAGAAAAAGGAACCAGCATAGAGTGCCCCTGCTGGACCCCTGGCAGAAGATTGATCTGAAGTCAAGGTGCTTAGGCAGGAGAAAGGGTGCATAAAGGAGACCGACAGGAAGCGTGGAAATTGATCCGGTGCAAAGGGGAGAGATTAGGAGCTTGTTGCAGAACAGCAAAAGGACCCTCGAGAGACAGGAAACCTCTCTTCAGATCTAGAAAGAATGCTCTCAGCTGCTTCATGGTACAGTTCTCTGATGCTCTGCTGGCCCCTACAGGAATGCATTATAAGAAATATGAATGGAAAAGATATCCACAGTCATACTGTGCTCCTGGGTTCCCGTCTACCGGCCAAACAAAACTGCTACCTTCCTTTCTGTGGTGCTGAAAGATCTCCATGTGGAAGAGCCACATAGTGTGACAGATGGTAGCCAACTGTCAGAAAAGGTTCTGGGCCATGCTCCCAGGCAAAGTGCTTTGTGCTTTAAGAAAATCTCTAACTGGGTTAGTAAGGTTCACCAGGCATTCAAAGTGTGTGTGTGTGTGTGTGTGTGTGTGTGTGTGTGTGTGTGTGTGAGAGAGAGAGAGAGAAAGAGA
>JADRCD010217728.1:0-15486 GCA_019843815.1 Montemys delectorum | reverse complement strand
GCTATTGATCTGAGAAGGCTGCTCCTGAAGGGGCACAGAATCTGCTGGTGCTCTAAAAACATTAGCCAACATTTATGTGTGTCAAGTTACCTCTAGCTGGGGTAGCTTTAAGCATATTCCAGTTAACTTGCTTCATGATCACTCAGACCTGCAAAGTTAGCTTGATTTCCGTGTTCTGGATGAGGAAACTAGGGCATAAATTGATTTAATGACTTTCTAAAGGTCATACTGAGAGTAGATCCATAGTTATCTATTATTCCCTACAAGATTGCTACACAGTTGCCAGCTTAAGCAACCCTCTGCCCTTAACTCCCATGGGCTGAGGGTCTGGGGTCTAAAGGGTCTAGCTTAGGGTCTCTCATGAGCTGCAGGCCAGTAGTCAGCTAGTGCCGAAGTTTCACCTGGGATACCAGCAGGAAAGAATCTGTTGGTGTCAGCAGACGGCTATCCCTGCAGTAGTGTTAGAGTGGCAACCTCAGCACCCAGTGACCGCTGGCCAGAGGCCACCTTGGCCCGTTGCCTTGTGGGTCTCTATATGATCGCTCACAAATACCACCTGTGTCCTCAGAGCCAGTTAAAGAGGGCACCTGCTCTAAGGAAAGCCGGTCTTGGGCACCACCACTGTGCACATGGCAGCTCATCATAGTTGCTGTGTTGATTTATAAGAAACAACAAAGCCCCATGCATGCTCAGGACGAGAAACAGACAGCACGGGGCGGGGGGCCAGGGTCTCTGCAGTGCTTCTCCAAATCTGCCAGAGTAATGGCCTGTGTCCGAACCCAGACAGCTTGGCTTCAAAGCCCGTCGTCACTAAGTTTTCTTAAGCGGTGACAAACACCTGATCACGGTGCCTTATGGGAGGACAGGTTTGTTCTGGTCTGTTCTGGTGAGCGGCTTGTGCCTACAGTCCATCATAGAGCAGTAGGCTGTTGACAGAAGCTCGACGCAGCTGCTTGCATGCTGTCCCCAAACTGGAAAAGAGACAGGTGAATACAGGTGCCAGGCTGCCTTCTCCTCTTTGTACAGTCCAGGACCCAAGCCTGTGGGACGACACTGCCTACCTTAGAGTGGGTTTCCTTTCTCAATTAATCCTGATTACAATCTACCTCACAAGCTTGCCATTCATTTGTTTCCACGGTGATTCTAGAGCCTGTCAAACTGACAGTATAAGCCAGCGCAGCCTCCATAGCTAACCACTGTGCTCCCTGTTAGCTTCAGCATTCTATTGCTGTGAGAAAACACCTAAGGCAAAGGATTCCAGGAGGGAAGGGTTTGTCTTGGGTTCAGAGGTTCCAGTCCTCGGTGACTTGACCGGCATTGCTTGCCCTAATGAAGAGGGAGTTGTTTGTTTGTTTGTTTGGTTGGTTGGTTTGTTTTTTTGTTTTTTTAAATATGGAACGCTTCACGAATTTGTGTGTCATCCTTGCGCAGGGGCCATGCTAATCTTCTCTGTATCGTTCCAATTTTAGTATATGTGCTGCCGAGGCGAGCATGAAGAGGGAGTTTTTTGAACAGAGTGTGGAATAGAGCCTTCTCTCTGCTTTTCTGACTGTTGGCACAGTGCGACCAGCCGCCTCATGCTCCTTCAGGTGTGCCTTCCCTGCCATATTAACTGTAAGCTGCCACAGATGAGAGAGAAGTAGTTAATACAAGTGTCCTGGCCACCCTGCTAAATAGTCACTAAATTAATTAATTAAGTTAAATTAATGTAGGACTCGGTTAACTTGGATAGATGGTCATCTTATATACTACATGGAGCCCTTGTGTGGTTATCACGTTAAAACCTACATGTACTCACTGTGAAGACAAAAGACTGAAAATACAAATGAAAACCCCTTCTCGGGATGTACTGGACACACACCAGAACCCAGTGGAGCATAGCTGAAAGGGCTGCCGCCATACTGTGTTCTCTGACCCTGCAAGTGCATTTGTGAATTCCAGAGTCTGTCCCTTGACCCTGACCATGCTCATCGAAAATACATACTACTGGGGCTGGTGAGATGGCTCAGGGAGTAAAAGCACTGACTGCTCTTCCGAAGGTCCTGAGTTCAGATCCCAGCAACCACATGGTGGCTCACAACCACCTGTAATGAGATCGGACGCCCTCTTCTGGTGCGTCTGAAGACTACAATTCACTGTAAGTACAGTGAATTGCACCTGAGCGAACAGGGCCAGAGTAAGTGGGGCGGCAGAAGTCCTGAGTTCAACAACAGTCACACACATGATGACTCACGGCCATCTGTTCAACTACAGTGTACTCATACACACAAAATAAATAAAATAAAAATCTTCTTCTTTTAAAAAAAAAGAAAAGAAAACACATACTATTATTGACAGCAAAGAAGGGTGTGTGTGTGGGTGGGGATATAGCTCAACTGGTAGTGTTTGTACCTAGAATGCACAAAACGCTGGGCTTAATCCCCAGCATTGCATTAACTGGGTGAGGCAGCACAGACTTGTAATCCCAGCACCTGGAAGATGGAGGTAGGAGAATCAGAAGTTCAAAGTCATCTTCAGCTACTTAGAGAGTTTGAGGTCAGCCTGAGCTGTATGAGACCCTATCACAAGGACTGCCGCCATCACCACACACACACACACACACACACACACACACAAAGGGCAAGGTAGACAAGATTGGCTTTGTCCCAGCAGAGAAGTGTTTAGGGGCTTACAATGAGCTCTTGGGTGGTGTATTATGACCCTTTCATGAAGCTTTTACATTGTTCTTCTCAAATTCCCTCCTTTCTAAAGGTAGGTGCTAGAGATCAGAGCAGCAGCAATCAGCAGTGTATCCTTAGCACAAAGACAAATGTTTAAATCAGAAAAGAATCCAGGCCTACCCCAGGTGCGCTCTTGAGTGTGCGAGCACGCACACACACACACACACACACACACACACACAGAAAAAGACATTTGAAGGAGAAAGGGCAGTACCTTCAGCTTTATTGTCCTGAGACTTAGGGTGGGTGTCCACCTTCCGAAGAAGGCAGAGAGCAAACTTCCTGTGTCTGAAACTCTCACCTGTGAGCCTTTAAGAAATTATTCTCTCAGATTCACTCTCTCTGTTGCCTGTAAAATTCAGTTGTTCTTTGAGTTGTGAGACAAAGGATCCAGAAATCACTGGCCTGAGGACAGGTTGGTGGTTTCTGGCTTCCCAGGATTCTCCACCCACTAAAGCTATTTGCCCACCTGAGGCTCTCTGTCACTCTCAGGGCTCCCAGCATCCCCTCCTCCCTCCTGAGATCTGTTCCTCCTCTTTCCTCTTTCTTCCCTTTGGAAAGTGCTCTGCATCCTGTGCTCACTGTAGGAAGGGAATCTGCCCAGATTGAAGCTGTACCTTGAATATCTGATTCAGATGAGAGGAGGCTTTTGAATTGATGTTGGAACAGCCTAAGGCTGCTGGAGACTGTGAGGAAGGCATGCATCTTTGTGTGTGTGTGTGTGTGTGTGTGTGTGTGTGTACTAAAAGGACACAAATTTGAAGGGGTACAAAATCAGAATGCTAGTTTTTGAATGTTCGGTCGACCCCACCCCATTTGGTACTAGAAATAATCCCCTTGCACCATGCAGGGAGATGTTTGTGAATGTCGAGGTCACAGGGCTCTGCCTTCATGCCCAGATTAATTCCGTAACAAAATGATTCTGGGGGATGTTTCTTCCTCTGCCACTGGATGTCATGATGTTCATCTTCTGGGAAGTGTGTAGCTATAACCCCTCTTCTGCCTTGACCTTGGCCTACCCTTTAAAATCCACCGATTTGTTTATTCATCCATAATAATTTACTTACTGTGGAGGCAGGGCACACATCGCCTTGTATGTACGGAGATCAGAGGCTAACTTTGCAGAAGCTGAATCCCTAGTCCTTCCTTGTTTTGAGGCAGGCTGTCGCTGGTTTCCACTGCGGCATGGTTGAGCTTCCAGCTGATTCTCTTACCGCCACCTCTACAGGAGTGCTGGGATTACAGATTCCGGGTCCTGAGGATTGAACTCTTGCCTGTCAGACTTGAGAGGAAAATGCTTTTCTCTGCTGAGCCACCTCCCTGACTCCTCCAGTCTTGAGAACTGTAGAAAATAAATTTCTATCTGACTTCTTATCTACTCTTTGGTCATTTCATTCATGAATACAATGTGTTCACATCACATCCACCCATCCTTCCCTTCTTTCAACTTCCAAATCCTTCTTCTTCCTCAATAAATGTCTCCCTAGACACCCCAGACTCATCCATTTTATTTTACTGGGGGCCAAGGGAGAAAAATGTTCCCATGAGACCCCTGAGTCAAGAGCCCTAGATTTATGAATATGTGTATGTGTGTGCATGAGCACAGTGCTAGGACTCCAACCTAAGCAAGGCCTTGGGCCTGCTAAACAGATGATCTACTCCTGAGCTATGCCCTCAGCCTGTAATGGTTTGTATCTGCTTGGCCCAAGGAGTAGCACCATTAGAAGGTGTGGCCCTATTGGAGTAGGTGTGACCTTGTTGAAGTAGGTGTCACTGTGGGCATGAGCTTCAAGACATTCATCCTAGCTGCCTGGAAGCCAGTATTCTACTAAAAGCCTTCAGATGAAGATGTAGAACTCTCAGCTCCTCCTACACCATGCCTGCCTGGATGCTACAATACTCCTGCCTTGATGATATTGGACTGAAACCTCTGAACCTGTAAGCCAGCCCCAATTAAATGTTGTCCTTATAAGACTTGCCTTGGTCATGGTGTCTGTTCACAGCAGTAAAACCCTAACTAAGACACAGCCTAATGCCATAGCTTAGATCTGTATTCAGGTACCAGTGTCCCAGCAAATTTCCCAGTTCATTCATAGTTTGTCTCCATTTCCAAGAGGGCTAGACCTTGAATCACCCTGGACAACAGTGTCTCTGAAGACGGACCATAGCTACCACGTCTGATCATGCTTGCTGGCTCACTAAGATCTCAATAGGGCTATCCCAGCACTTCCAAAGGAAAACAGGAGCCACACGGAACTCCTTTGGTCCCTTGAAAGACAGCTAAATGGGACTTGGTATTCATCACTTCAGGGAAATATCTGAACACAGCTGTTACCCTCCTTCCTGCCACCCATGCGGCTATGTTTTAAAATATGGCTTGAACTCGAAGCTTTTTCCATTTATAAAAATTCTTTCCCCAAATGCTCTTTCCAATAACAATATTCCCATGTGTGCCTTTTGCTTCTGATATTTTTCTTATAAATCAATTTGCTGAAACAGGGTCCTCTTGTCCCTGGGATTTTGTGTGTCCACAAACAATCCTACCCCCTCCCCTGTGACCAGGGACCCCAGAACATTTAGGCTGCTCTCTATCATCAGTCCTTAGAGCTTTATCATAGGGGATTATGACAGTCTGGGCAGGGCTCTAGACCAGATGTGCAATGACACAGTCCACACAGACACAGAGCCTGTGGGCTCCAAGCAGGGTATCTAAGTACAGTGTTCGTTCCTGCCCTTCTTCTCTCCACAGACCTCTACCTTTGGAGAAGGGGAGATGAGAAGACAGGTTGTCTCCATAATTCCCATCTCCAGATACCAAGAGCTAGAGCAACGCCCTTACTGTACGTGGGATGAACACTGTCCCATTATGAGGGCCCACTCAAGCCATCAGATGAGAATCTCTCAGGTAGGATTCTATGGGAGTGGTTTAGAAGCTCCTCAGGAGATTATAATGTGCCTCTAAGATTGAGGCCCACTTGCAGGACACTCCAGCAACATCCCATCACCCAAGGACACAGCTGTCATGTTAAGGTACGGGGGTAGCAGTCTGAATTGGGGTACATTTCTCCCCCCAAAGGTTATCCTTTCTTCCATATGGAGACTTGCTTGGATCAGGTCCAGTGACCCTGTGGCTAGAGGCATATAACTTTGATTTATTTCCGAAGAATGGCCCTGGTCCTTCCTTGGAGACATAACTGCTGTGATGAGGCTCCCCCCCCAAACACACACACACAGAGTCATTATACAACACCTTCTTTGCGTTGGAGACAGTTGTGAGGCTACATACACATATACACACATACACACCCCACCCTGCCCATAGACATCACAAAACACCTTGCACTCATTTAGAGCCTTCAGTACTTTGTTTTAACTTCTTACTTGATATTGCATTTTCCTGGTATTAAAAAAAAAGCATAAACAGAGATAAGAACATATACATGTATGTACATAATTGATATGTTGTACATACATGTATATGTAAAACCAAACTCTGTATAGTTACATTCATGCATATGAATTACGAATGTGTGCATGTACCAGTGCTCAGGCACACGTGCGTGCACACACACACACACACACACACACACTCATATACATGCATCTATAAATGATTTCAGAATAACAAGATTGAACAGAAGCTAGCAAAGCGGGGGCTGGGCAAGTTGTCACTCCTATCCAGAAGCAGCATATTGGTTTTTCTCTTTTGTCCGTTCTTTGTTTATGTAGACGAGGCTTACTTCAAACTCACAGAGCTCTGCCTCTCTCTGCCTCTGCCTCCTAGTGCTGGGATTAAATGCATGTGCCACTATGCCCAGTCCTCTCCCTTTAGAGGTGTATTTGTTTTTATGTGTACGAAGTGTTTGCACATGTGTGTGTGCACCACATACATGTAGAGCTCACAGTGACTAGAAGAGGGTGTCAGATCCCCTGAAACCAGAGTTACGGACAGTTACTAACCACTTTGCCAGGACTGGTCACCAAACCTAGATCCTCTGCAAGAACTGTAACTGATCTTAATGGCTGAGCCATCACCCAGCCCCATGGGAAACAGCAAATCTTTAGAGGGACCATAGTCAGGTTTTCAGGTGAAGAGAAACTGTAGGAAGGTAGATTGAATCTGGTAGGCAGGACTGAGCTTTTGTACAGCCCCAGTTCCCAAACAGATGGAACTTCTTTTTCTAGATTTTCATGCTCCCTGCCCTATCCCCACAGTGCTGTGGGGCCACCGGCTTGTCAATCAACTTGTCTTAACTGGCACTAATCGCTATCAGTCCAAGATGGGAGGGGGATTTCCGTTTTCCTTCCCCTTTCTGCACTGTAACTTTTAGGAAGGTCAAACTTCCCCTCTTGAAGATGATATAATTGTGGGGGTGGGAATTCCATCGGAAGTGTGAGGTGATAGTGGGAGTGCTGGCTCGGGGCAGATCTCTATGTGCAGCCGTGAGCATTCACACACAAAGGACTCTTCCTTCACCTATTCTCTTGTCCCCATTGGTCCAGTATTAAACCAGATATGTTTAGTTGGAAAAACAGTGAATGAGCCCAGAACATTCAACTTTTCCTTACAAAAGTTATGAATTGGTTTTTAGATTTAGATGGCCACTTCCAAATGGAATGGTTGCTATCCCAAGTTACTCCATCCGAGCTCCACACATTCCTTCCCAGTTTGTCTAACCAGGTTAGTTGGTTATTTTCCCCTCTTTGTATTCAGCTATTGTAATAAAATCAGCTATGTACCTTGATTGACAAGGGCAAAACTAACCTGAGAAGAGAGGCAGCGTGGAGTGTTTCATCTGGGTTCTGGTGTTAAGGGTGAAACGGTTTTCTTTTTGAGGTAATGAAGCCTCTTCATAAAATATTTGCCCAATGACTACTTCCTACCTATAAAGCGGGTATCGTAGGGAGACGAGGAAGTTATTCACACATGCATTTATGGAGGAAAGATATTTTAAATATGCTTCAACCAATAATAATGTAAAAATACCCAGGAGCCCTGTGATGTGGAGCCAGAAAGAGTCTATGAGGTGAGGTGATGTCTGCCCTAGTCCCCTGTGTCACATGCAGAAATGTTTCAAATATAAAATAAACTAATAACTGAGAAGCTGGAAGGAAGGAGGGCCTTTGCCTTAGCTACTTTAAAGGGGCACAAACTGTATTTAAGTGAGGAAAAACGTTAGCGTTTTAAGGAAAGGGAGATTTGAAGTGCTGTGGGGATTGCTTTGGTGTTTGTTTGTTTGTTTGTTTGTTTCTTAGGAAAGGGTCTCAAACAGTTCAGGTTGGTCTCAAACTTTCTCTGTAGCCAAGAGTGACCTGGAACTCCTGCCTCAGTCTCTCAAGAACTGGCATTATAGGCTTGTCACAATGTCTGGCTTAAATTGGTTTAAATCCTAACATTTCATAACTAATCAGGAAACCAAGGATTTTGCAATCTACATCACCTAACTCAACGGTTCCTTTTCACCTTCTCAAGAAGTTCTTTGCTTCTTGAGAAAACTCAAGCCCTGTACTCTTGACAGGCTGGACACCAGGCTGCATTCCAGTCTCCTTCTCTGAGTAGGGACTGAAACCCCACAGCCAGAATGGAAGAGACCCTATTTCCTGCACAAAGCTTTGGGAGGTTTTTAAGCATGGGATCCACATAGACAGACCGCCTCAGGCCACAGGCTTGCCAATGTGCCATGCTCCTCAGTTCACAGTAGGTTCTCTGGAACTCAGAAAGCATTCTCTATCTTCTACCCTCAGATCACAATGAGGTTTTTTTTTTTTTTTTTTTTTTGTTGTTGTTGTTGTTGTTGTTGTTGTTTTTGATAGTGTTGAGCATCTCTCATCTCTCAGGAGCTTACCTTGGAAAACTAGGTGTAGATGATCAGGGGTCATCCACAGGCCACAATTTTTGAGTTTCTTGCCTCTCACCCACAAAGAATAAAGAAAGGAGTTCAAGGGGTAGAAGGAATGTTTAGGGAGGAATACCTCCATGCTCTTCTGCCTAGCGATCTTTTACAGGTCTTATGGTGGGAACTGGCTGTTGGCTAAGGCATCTTTATTGAGACTGGTTACTTTTGAGCTCATGCTGCCCTGAGCCAGCAAGGAGCCCTCATGCTGGGTCTACATGTGTTCTCTCTGCCAACAGAGACGTGATCCATTCAAGAGAGTGGTTGCTACAAGAAAGGTCCCAGTGGAGAAGAGAGAAAGAGTGTCTCTTACCCAGAGGATGGGGGTAAGAGAAGGAAATAGAGGCTGTCTATAGTAATTGTAGACAATTCAAAAACAAAGACTGATCCAAACTCTAAGAAAACTCAAAAACCTTCTAAGAAGAGAAAAACTTATCTGGAAAGAACCACGTGAGGACAAAGGGTTTATTTTGTCTTGTGGTTTCAGAGTTTTGGGGGCAGGCATATCTGCCTTATTCTATTGCTTTGAGGCAAGGCAGAAACATCAGAGCAAGATGATTGTGGCAGTAGAAAGCTGCCCATCTCATGGTGGCCAGGAAGTAGGGCGATAGAAAGAAAAATTCTTGAGTAGGAGTTGGAGAGATGTCTCAACAGTTGGGGACATGTGTCATTCTTGCTGATGACCAAGTTAGCAGCACCCACATAGAGATCTCACAATCTTGCATCTCCAACTACAGGGAATCTCCAACTACAGGAGGCCTCTAGCCTCCAAGGGTATCCACAACCATGTACCCATACATACACTCACAAACACACATAATTACAAATATGGCTAATATATACCCTTCAAAGGCATTGCCTCAGTGACCCCTATCCTCCCACTTACACACTCCAGCTCCTGAGAGCCCAGTGTCAGCTCCAAGCTCCTCGGTGCCTTAATCCAGGGATGTCTTCATAATCAAGTCACCTCTTAATAGAGCCACCAACTGGAGACCAAGCCTTTAACACATAAGCTTTGGGGGACATTTTCTATCTAAAACATACAATTATTCAGTCATAAAAATACAAAACTTGATCGTTACTTTAATTACAAATCATGATGTGCCTATAGAACCAGAGTGGAGAGGAGACACTTAACCAAGTTACGGCCAGTGAAATCTGAGCCTCAGTTGTTGCTAAGGTTTATGGGAAAGATCCTTAAAAGGTTAAAAACAGTCTGGCCATTCCCCTCTTTCCTTTCTCCTGCCTCCTCCTCGCCAGATGGGAAGACTCCAGGATTTTTATGGTGAATTTGTAATTGTTTGGATCCAAGCTCCTTCTATCTTTCTGTTCTTACATCTGGTTTCTCTTATTCAAGAGATAAACAAATCTTTATCTTGTTTAAGTAATTTTTACTGGGTCTCTGTACTGGCAGCTGAATATAGCTTCTCTCTGATACAAGACATATAGCAAATTGTTTGGAGGCACAGAGCTGACTGTGGAAGCCCAGGCTTCTCCAGCTGTGGTAGATAACTCATGATGAGTTGTGCTTGTTGTGTGTACGTGCATGTGCATGTGTATGTGTATGTGTATGTGTGTGTATGTATGTATATTCATGTACGTGTATGTGTGTGTGTGTGTGTATTCATGTACGTGTATGTGTGTGTGTGTGTATGGCACAGGATGGAGTGTGGCACACTCTGCTGCTTGTATGAGCACCTATGTGGAGGGATGATGAGAGAACATATGGGGGTGGCCAGGAAAATTCAAGGGGTGATTTTTTACATGAGTGGTTTTGCCTGATCCCTCATAGGATTTGGGTGACTGGCCACTGATTTTAAGAACAGTTTGAATTCCAGAGTCCCTTGTAGGAGCAGAGGCTGCCTGCTGCTGGTCTCTCCTCCTACCCTGCTCACTCCTTCTTTCTGAGCAGTCAACCTCCTTAGTCCACAACACCAGCAGAGAAGTTGCATATGGGTTTTGATTGTTCAAGTTGTGCACTGGCATTTTGTAAAATCCTGATTGGGCTACCTTTCTCTGAAAGCCCTCTTTGGTATCTTTGCAAAGGTACCTGACAAGTGCAAAGCCCTGAGTTTGATCCCTGGACCAATCAATCAATCAGAAGCATCAGTGTCCAGGGGGGTGGGGCATCTAAAAATGGGGCCTCTCTGTAATTGTCCTACACTCATGAATACGGGCTGTCTTTGTATCCCTCATTGAAATGGCACTGAAGGTGGGATGCTGTCTAGAGGAGACATAATCTTGGAGGATATAGCTCTCTGCAGTTCAGATGTCTCCAGAGGGGAGAGAGGTGAAAGACATCTGCCAGGAGCATCCCCGGAAGCTTTCATCACAGAGCCTAAAAAGCTTATCTCTGCCTTGTCCAACACGGTATCTCAAGCACCTGCAACAATGGCTAGTCAGTGGTATTTGGTGTATGTGTACATGTGCATGCCTTGGATACTGTTCCATTACTGTGATGAAACCCCATGACCAAGGCAACTTATAGAACAAAGCATTTGATTGGAGGCTAGCTTTGCTTCATAGGGTTAGTCCGTGATCATCGTATCAGGAAGTGTGGCAGAACACAGGCAGGATGACACTAGAGAAGTAGCTGAGAATTCACATCATATCCACAAGTTGTAGGCCAAGAGAAAGACAGACACTGGGCCTGGTGTGGGCTTATGAAACCTCAAAGCCTACCTCCCAGCAACACACCTCCTCCGACAAGTCCACACCTCCTGTTCCTTCCCAAACAGTTCCACTAATTAAGGACCAGACATTCAGATCTGGCCTACGGGTCCATTTTTATTCAGAGCACACAGTTCATATAAGAGGTATCCATATGGGGGGGGGGGGGCTGTGTATGAAGACCAGAGGTCAACCTTGCCTCCTGTCTTCAGAAGTCATTCACCTTCTTTTTTGTTTTTTAAGTCTCCATATGTGTGTGGGTACTTCTTTGTGTAAATGAAGGAACTTACATGCCACAATATGCATGCCATAGTCAGAGGGACACCTTGAGCATCTCTCATGGCCTTCCCCTTTGTTTTGAGGCATGTTCTCTTGCTGTTCGTTATCACAGTCACAAGGCTAACTGACCCAGGAGCTGCAAGCAACCCCCTAGCTCTACCTCCCACTTCTGGGATTATAGATCTACACTAGTGTTGTCTGGCTTTCGGTGGGTTTGAGAGATTTGAACTTGGGTCCCATGCTTGTACAGCAAGCACTTTACTGATTGAGTCATCTCCCCAGCCCCTGCTTAATATGTTTTTGACAGGGAGATAAACAACCTCTTACATTGCATACCACAGTTGCAATCTTATATTTTTAACCTACAAAGGATATGTTATCTCCATGACCTTGGAGCACATAAACAGAAAGAAAACAGATATTCACTGCTCCAAATGACCTAACGCTAAATACAGAGAGGCCAAAAGACCTCTGCACGGTCCATTTACCCAGGGGTGCTTTTTGCCAACAAAGGGATCCTTCTGTACATGGAGCCATCCTCTTCCTGGTATCTACTGTACCCTTGGCTATGGGCCTGCCCATGCAGAATGTAGCATAAACATGCTTCTATTCAAGGTATGCTCTTGCCAGGCCTTCTTCACTTAGCCATGCCAGCCTCTCAATTTGGCATCTCTATCTTCCAGAGCGTGATCTAGGCGCTTCATTCTGCACAGGGGACTCATCAGAACCTAAACCAAGTCTTCTTCAGTTTGTTTGTGTCTCATTGCACAGTTGTTAACATTTATTCAGATGACAATTCCCTTTAAGCTGGACACAGTCTACAGCGTTGTTCTAGTTTCATTTCTGTTGCATGATAAAACACACTGACACAAAAAGCATCCTAAGAGGAGAAAGGGGTTTGTTTCAGCTCACGATTCCATTGGTGTGGGTAAGTCAAGGCAGGAACCTCAAACAGCTAGTCACATCACATCCACAGTGAAATGAGTGTGTTCATGCTTACTCGCTTGCACTAAGTTCTATTTCTTTACTCTTCTCCAGTTCAGTGCCCCTTGCCAAGGTTATGGTGCCACTCACAGTGGGCTGAGTCTTCCCACTTCAATTAACCTTAATAAGACATGTGGATATATCTTCCACAGATATATATATATATATATATATATATATATATATATATATATATATATATATATATATATCCACAGGTAGGCCAATGTAAACAATTCCTCACTGAGCCTCTCTTCCCAGAGAGTTCTATGCTAAGCAAAGTTGACCATTAAAAGTATTTTAATGATCATCACAAGTGTGAAAGTCTAGATTTTGAAGTGTGTCTTAAGAAATTAAAGTAAAAAGAGATGGTCAGAGAGTGCCTCAGAAGTCTGAAGTCTGTGAATACACACAAGCATCCTATAGGATCTACAGCCTGCAAATAGCAGGGCCCCACAGGAGATCCCAGGCAGCCATGTATGCAGCACTCCTGGGTACCGCATGCTTTCATGTGTTTACTAAGTCTCTGGATCCCTCTCGCTTGGCACATGTCAAGATGGGTACAGCTGTTTGATATGTTCTGGCCAATGAAATGAGAATAGTTTTTGCATGTATTAAAACTGAATACTACAAGCCAATTCTCTGCTTGCATGTGGAGTGCGTGCATGCCTGTGTGGTGTGTGTGTGTGTGTGTGTGTGTGTGTGTGTGTATGTGTGTGTATGTGTGTATATATGTATGTGTGTATGTGTATGTGTGTATGTGTGTATATGTGTGGTGTGTGTGTATGTGTGTGTATGTGTGTATATGTGTATGTGTATATGTGTATGTATGTATGTGTGTATGTGTATGTGTGTATGTGTATGTGTGTATGTGTACATGTGTGTATATGTGTGTGTATGCATGCGTGTGTATGTGTGTGTGTATATGTATGTGTGTGCAGATCAGTTCTCTCCTTCCACCACATGGGTCCAGGGAATAGAACTCAGATCATCAGGCTTGGCAGCAGGCATTTCCTTTGCTCCCTGAGCTATCTTACTGATATCACAGTATTTTCCCTTAGTAGATCTGGAAGGATCCCTTAGCACTGCTTCCCATGTGCAGCCCACACCGCATGGCCCATTCTCTTCCCCAGTGGCCTTGCTCTCTCCCTCAACCATCCCCGCCGCTGTCTCTGCTCATCTAAGAGACTCCAGCTTTCGGCAGCCTGTCAGTCTTCGTGACTATGGCCCTAGTTCTTCAGGGCTGCTCGGAGACTAAGCTCTCCCATCAGTACTGCTTCAGAACACAACCCAGGCTGCTCCCTTGAGCAACTCTCCACCCACTTCTCCCTACCTGATCTCACACCCTCCTCCCTGCCCCTCATCTATCTCAGAGATAATTTATTCCCCCAGGGCAGAAGGAAAAAGTCGGGTCTGCCTTGCTTTAAGACTCGTGGTTTTGGCAAGATCATTTTTCCCCCCAGTTTCCTGGCTTCAGTGAATGGCTCTCACTGCCTCTAAAATGTGACTCAAAACTCACCTCCTGCAAGGAACATTTCAGGATTGGTTGCACATGAATTGTTGCATTTGCTGCTGTGGCCCCCTGGAACTCAGCTATTCAAGAGACTGTGTAAACGTCCCCTTGTCGCTGGGTTCTTTTGTTGCTGTGTTCTTTGGGTTTCTATGCGGCCTTTTCAGATAGATTTTACACGTGGGATTAGGGGAAAGCACTCAGTGCTGACATACTGAGAAATATTAAAATAGCTTACCCTAGGAACAATAACAAGGTCACTGCCTTGGAACCTTCTGAGGCCAAAATTTCCGTTTCTTCAGGGGTTTGACAAATACACAGATCTCTATATCACGGGCTCCAACAAGCATTGAGAACTAGCTTAGGTGACAGATTTTCTTTTCTGGTGGCATGTTTATTGTAATCCAGTATAATGACTGTGTGTATTTGTGGGGTATGGCACAGTGTTTCGGTATTGTGTCCCACCAGATAGCCAGCTCTCTCATCTCTTATTACTGCTTCATGTTTTGATATTTTCAGTTCCTCTCTCCTAGTTCTTCATGAAGTACGTAGAAGGTTGAGGGCTGGAGACTGGGCTCCGTGGTTAAAGTACTCACTGTCCAAGCATGAGGACCAGAGTTTAGATGTTAGAGCCCCTGTAAACGCTAGGTGAGTGTACAGCCCTGAGCTGGCTAGTGAGTCTGGATCTGCTGAGAGAGCTTGCCTCAGAGAATAAGGCAGAAGACAGCTAACATTAAGGATGTTTGAAAAGCCATGTGAAAACTTCATATGTTATAACTTCATATGCCTGTGAGTTTAATTGGAGTTATCCTACACCAGAGATAATGCTCCTCCAAGAAGCCATAGGTTGCCAAATACAAATCTCAATGATAGGTGTGCAACGCCTTCCCCGTTGAGTTGTTGATCAGGATGTCCTGGAGACCTGTAGAGTAATACTATTACTACTGCTCTTGTTTGCCCACCAGAACTTGATGGTAAGAACCTATTGCTGAAGATACCATAAACATTGGTCACTGGACGTGGAGAAATCAAACTGGTACTGACCAAAAAGCATCCTCCATTCTGGTAGCTTTCCTGGGGGCGGGGGGGAGGGCAGGGCGGGTACTATGTGGACTGCTTGGAGTGAAGCAGGGGCAACCGTCTAGTGGTTTATCCATCTGCGATGTGAACCCATGAACTACAATCATGGCCCTGAGTGCAACACTGCCCTGGATGTCGTGTGTCATGGAGGTGATTAACTGCCTTCTATTTGGACTTAAGGTGTGCTATACAGGAATAAATACATACCTGGTACTGTAAATCTGGCCAAGGAACGCATGGACTGGAGAGTTCATAGGCCTCAGGAGTGAAGCTACTACTATATTTTGCTAAGTGAGCATCTGATCAAGAAGGTGTGTGTGTGTGTGTGTGTGTGTGTGTGTGTGTGTGT
>JADRCD010217727.1:12412-23453 GCA_019843815.1 Montemys delectorum | reverse complement strand
GAAAACATGTCAGACTAAGCCAGACTGACAATACTGACTTAGATCTAGCTCAAAGCCTACAGCAGTCACTCACCTACACGCTGGCCTGAGTCTCTGGGAGGGAAGCAAATCGCCTTCCAAGAAACAAGTAACCTCGGAACTTGGCCTCAGGCACCAGAGACCCCTCCCCCAAAGCCTTAAAAGAAAGCAAGCCCAAAGGAAGCAAGGCCAGGAGACAGACCCTGAGTAGCCACAGACTCAGGAAAGCTCTTTTTCTGCCCACAGTGTTCCAAGGTGGACTCCAGACAAGTGGCTGCTACAGAAGGAATGAGGACTGGGACAAGCAGGCAGCCCTGGGCAGCTCTGTCCTAGGATGTCCTCAAACCAATGAGTAGAGAGAGGAAGTGTGGAGCACCTACCTCTTGAGCCCCTGGTGAAGTCCAGAAGGATGGACACCCTGAGATCGGAAGGAAACTTCGCTTGGAGTGACTTTTCTAGAGAACTTTCCAGACAATCCACCTACACGGAAAAGAATCAAAAGGACATATGTGAAACCAGCGAGCTGTGTGTGCACCTAAGAAATGAATCCGCGCACTAGCCTATCTGGAAACACCAGAACCACTCTACAGGAGCTGTTAGCTAGCACCAAGCCCCTTCTCCAGCCTGCACACCAGCAGGGCAGAGGTGTGCTATGCTTGACAGCTGTGCTTGGTCTCAGCTCTCATGCCTCCACAAACAATCCTCCTGCAGATACACCAGTGCCCTCCTCCCCTACCGGGAGTACTAGGTGAGTATCTGCTGAAGGGCACAGCCTGCTCACTGGCCCTCCCCTGTCGTTTGGACACTGCATCCCTCTCCTATGAGAGAGATAAGCTTCCCAAGCTGGCAAAAATGGAGCATGCTCAGGCTGCACACAGTAAGGCCTCCATCCTATCCCAGCTGCTACAGACAGTCTCTTCAGTGAACTCAGAACAATCACCACAGGCGCACCCCTTCCATCCCTCCATGAAAAGTGTCCAGAGATAGGACAGACTGCCATATTCACAAGCCAACTCCACCACCCTGCCTGCCAATGATCCACTCTACAGCCAGCAAGCATCCCTGGACACAGCAAAAGAGACAGCCATGGCATGCCAGTCAGCTCAGGCAGAACAAGGCTGGCCAAGCCCTGGCACCCAATGTCAGCCTCAGCAAACCCAGCAGCAGCTGGCCAGCCCTAACTGCAACCGGGGACAGTCAGAAAATGTTTTTTTCTGAAAAGGCCATGGACTAAATATTTTAGGTTTTGTGAGCCAAAGATGGCCTCCATCAGGATGACTCAGTTGTGCGTCTGTCACAGGAGAGGATAAGTGTGGCCACGCCCACTACAACAGTGCAGTCACAGGAGAGGATAAGTGTGGCCACGCCCACTACAACAATGCAGTCACAGGAGAGGATAAGTGTGGCCACGCCACTAACAGACACAGAATGAATGTGGCCACGCCCACTACACTACAACTGTATTGACAGGTAAACATCATACATGACTCACATTATTTTTCTTCCAATTTCTTGGAAACGCAGGTGCTATTCTTCAGAGACTACACAAAAGCAGGCTGTGGACCTGCTCTGACCCCTGGGTTATGGCCAGGTAGAACAGCCCAGAGAGTCCCGTAAGGGTGGGGATGCTGGTTAGCACCCACCTGGGCCTCCTACACTGTCTTCACACACTACTGACACACCTACATCTGGAGGCCAGAAAGTGACAGTGTGGAGTAGTCAGCTGTGACATTGTGAAGCTGGCTCTAGCTGCTGCTGGACCATCTGCCCTAAGCCTTACCAGCTCCTGCTCCAAAGGTCCTGTCCCCAAGTAGAGGGATGCCATCACAACTCGTCTCTTGGCTATTTTTATCTGCCCCTGGAAAGAGGAGAAACAATTCTAAGTTAGAGCCATTGTTTTCGTAGTCCACAGAGAGGCAAACCACACTCCAAGCTGAATGGCTCCGCATCCTCTCAGCAGCCCAGCACACACGGCACCCTGAAAGGTAGATCCACAACCCTAGTTCAAAATACTCATTCTGCAAGGCAAGGTACAGTATGATTGGACAACAAAATGCAATGTAAGCACTAATGGGTAAAGGAGATCGTGTGCGTGTGCATGTGTGTGAGATGTTTTTATGTATGCATATGCATGTTTGTGTAAGTGCTAGTCACATAAACATGTGCGTGTGCAGACATGCATATGGAGAAATAGAACTACCTTGGGTCGTTCCACCATGTGCCTTGTTTATTTTTAAGATAGGGTGTCACCAGCCTGGAGCTCATCAAACAGGCTGGCTGGCCAGCATACCTGCTCCTGCATGCCAGCGTGCATGGGATGAAGAATGCCCATGACCTGGCCCAGCCTTTTCCAGTAGAGCGGGGATGGTACTCAGATTCATGCTTGGGAGGCAGGCACTTTACCAGCTGAGCACTCTCTCCAACCCAGATGAGAGAGAGCTTTGGACCCTGACGAGAAGTCACCGAACAATGTGCTGCTAAGAGAGTATACACAGACCCCCAACCAATAGATGCATGTATGCTCATCTAGGGCCAAAGGAACATGAAGACCTTCCCAGAGGTGCTGACCTCTGAGACGAAGGACTGGCAGGAGGGGAGTGGGTGTGCTGCACCTGTACCTGACCAATTGTATGTAACCAAGCATGTGTGCACACGCATGCATACACACGTACACGCGCGCGCGCGCACACACACACACACACACACACCCGACACATCCCAAGTTGTCTCAAGAGCCAGGCTCTTTTCCCACCCAGGAGAATAAAGGACCCACACCCTAGAGAACAAGCAAGCAGACAGAGAACAGCCATGCACACATATCACACCAACTCTGGGGAGACAAGACAGGATCAGTTCACCAGGGGGTGGTAGCGCACACCTTTAATACCAGCACTTGGGAGGCAGAGGCAGGCAGATTTCTGAGTTGGAGGCCAGCCTGGTCTACAGAGTGAGTTCCAGGACAGCCAGGGCTACACAGAGAAACCCTGGCTTGAAAAAAGAAAAGAGAAAAAAAAAAAGAGATGGTTCACAACCATCTGTAATGGGGTCCAATGCCCTCTTCTGGTGCATCTGAAGACAGCTACAGTATACTCATATATATAAAGTAAATAAAATCTTTTTTTTTAAACATTTTTTTTAAAAGAAAGAAAGAAAAACCAGTCAGAGCCGTCAGTTGGGCCCCAGCCACCAAAGTGTACACAGCTGCTCACTGCAGGACCCCAGTCAACCCCTGCATAAGGAAGGCACAGGATCAGCCAGAGGTCACTGGGGCAAGTATCCATCACAGGAAGACACAAACAGTGCCTCAGATGGAGAGCCTGCCAGCTTCCAGTCTGCCCTCTTCTCTTCTCAGCCCAGAGTTGGGCCCCTGCTGCTTCCCAGGCTCCTCAGCTTCACCAATGTGGGAGGTGTAGAGCACGGCCTGGCCTCCTGACCAGAAGAGCACCATATGACAACAGAGTATGGAAGTCACTCACCACCTGGAATAACCCGTTTCTCCAAGTCACAGAGAAGACAGAACACACTGCAGGACTGTCCGCACAACAAGGAAGAGGACAGAGCACAGGGTGTGAGTAGAGCAAAGGCTCCATGGGCACGCACGCAAAGAATGAACGAGGCAGAAATGGAGCTGAGTGTGGATCAGCACAGGCAGAGGGTGAGGACAGAGACAGCAGGCTTTTTCCACTTTCTACAGAGGACCCTCCACCTGTGTCTGCTACTGCTCCTAGTACCTGCTAGCCACCCTCCTCAGATCTCCATTCTAAAACCATTGCTAATATAAATTCAAAGTTCACATAGCTAAGATTAATTAGTGCTGAATTCCTTCATTCTGACTCAGGTACTATGGAAAGAAAGCAAGCCCTAGATGCAAAGGGACACCACTCAAGAAAAGGGAAGCACACACCACAGACAGACGCCAGGACCCAGGCCACAGAGTACAGTGTCCTGTTATGAAGTCACCAAGTGGCCATGCGCACACCTCAGATCCCATGTCAGACCTCCTCATGAAGCTGCCACCTGGGCAGGAGTCCTCATGCATGGCCCCACCACCTTTACAGAAAAGAAGTAGGTCTCAGTGTCTAGGCCTGTCCACTCCTCCCTGCTCTGAGACACTAGCTACCAGGGAGGCTTCTGCTTGGAACTCAACTCAACCACAGATGAAGGTGAAGTCTGACAGCAAGAGCCACAGGCTAAGCAGAGCTGCACAACACCAGTCACCCACTACCACAGGGTGTCAGGACCCACCGAGCCCTGAACCTCGCCAGCCTGTCCTTGGTCCCTCAAGCAACTTACCTTCATGAGCTCGAAGAACTCTGCAGGGGAAGACAGTACCCTGACATGCGAGCTGGAGACGCCAAATTCTGGGACCAGGTTTCTGATCCACTGGAACCTGTGCACACCCTCGGGACATAGGCAGCAAGGTGGGGAGGTGACCTGAGGAACAGTTGGGGACAGCAAGGGAGCCAGCAACAGCCATGGTGACCTGGTTAAGGAAACATGCAAATTAGTGGCCCTTTTCAAATACCTCTAGGGACTGAACACTTCCGGGAGAGAATGTTTTGGCCATTTGAGATTTTTTTTCTCCATTATAATTTAAGCCCTCCTTCCTCCTAGCACCTTGAAGTGGTCAGTGCTGCACAACCAAAGTGGCAGCACCACACACAAGCCTAACCAAAGCCACTCCCAAAAACTCCCAACACAAGAGCTCACAAAAGTTCCCGCCTGGTTCAACCTGTCCCTCTGACACAAATCCACTTCAGAAAAACACTCCGTACTGATGATTTATTGACCGGTCAGGGAGCACTCAGAGGCCCCCAAATAACTGGGCTATTATTGTCCTGTTCTTTTAGTTGTCCCCTAACTACATAACAAGACCCTACTGCTGAAGATATGCCACCTTTGGCTGTAGGGCACAGAGAAATCCATCTGGAACTAACCTAAAGGAGAGAGGAGGCTTGGGGGGGGGGCGCAGGAGAGGGCAGGGAGGAATGCTAAAAGGTGGTCTGCTTTATCTCATGAAAAGAAAGGCCATCAATGGTCTTACCTAGCAGTGACCCCTGCAGGCTACTATAATGGCCTGTCAGGCAAAATGTGCCCACAGTGCAACCTTCTCCTCAGATGAGAGGCCTATTGAACAGGAAGGAAGGAATTGAAAGGTCAGTGGCTTGGGAAGTCATGGGCCCTATGGGAACCTATTAGTTTTTGTTGTTGTTTTGTTGTCGTTTCTGGTTTTTTCGTTTTTGTTTTGTTTGCTAATAAATAAACTGTCTTCAAAAATATCGACGGTTTCATCCATGGTTTGCTCTCAGCCTTGGCCAGAGAAACCTTTCTGTAGTGGCCAGGAATAATGCAGGGACTTGTAACTGACCGGAGAGCTGAGAGTGATGGCTGAGTGCTAGACATCTGGATCACCCCCAGCAAGGTTCAGAGTGCATCCAGGAAGAGCACAGAAAGGATTTAAGAGCTGGTGGATGAAGAGGAGCACCGAAAATGCAGACTTCTGGGCATGACAGGCTGCTGCACCCGTGAACTCACAGCACAAGATCAAGCCAACAAGGTCAGGCAACTTTCCAGCACTGGGGCACTGGGGACTCAGTGGGGCGGCACTGGGGCACTTCGGACTCAGCGGGTTGCATTACAAAGGAAGAAGGGGGAGGAGGGGGTCTGGAGAAGCAGCTCACAACACCCCAGCTCCACTTCCAGTGGCTCCAGTGGATCCCTCTTCTGTCCACTGCAGGCACCTGCATAGGTAGCTCCTGGGGGGAACCTGCACACACAGGCTTGGGCTTGGGGGGGGGGGGGGTAAAAATAAAAAGGAAAGGATATGAAGATTCTTCAGAGGAAAAGGCAGGATCAAGACACATTGTATAAAGGGAAGAAACTACCAAAGAAAAGAAAAGATATACTTGTTTAAAACCCTTCCAAGTTCCTTGTTAACAGGGTTAGCCTAGAAGAAATTCATGACTCACAGACAGGGCTTCTGTTAGAGGACCTAGAAAAATTAAATCGTCTTGTGTTGGTTTCTCTTTATAACTCAGATTTGGGGAGAAAGCACACAGTACACACTGGGGAAGAGACCTTTCGACGGTGCTAGCCTTGACAAGAAGGGACCCTTAGCTATCAGACACACATCCTCCTAGGGTCCCACCAACAGCAGCCTGACTGGACAAAGCAGCACCCCAGGACACCTTCAGTATGTCCTGCTGAGCCAGGTCCTTGTTGCCCTCACACCCAAACCCCACACAAACCACTCTAAATCCCAGGCTGCAAAGAGCAGCAGGAAGCCCTCAGTGTGCGACTGACTGTGGAGGGTTCTGGGCAGCATGTCCTCAGTACCCCAGGGCTCAATGAGGATTCCAGGAAGATGACTTCATTGCTTGTCCCACGCTCCAGCAATGAATCTCCCGAGGGCTGCAGCGCTGCAGGGATGCCAGATGGCCCCCAGCTGCACTTCCCAGAAAGCCCACTGGCCTATCATGGTCAACTCACTGCCAAGAAAACTTTAGTCAACGGTAGAAGGTGCTGGCTCTCTGGGTCCTGGGAGGGCTGCAACAGGCCTTGGCCCCCTATGCTGAGGTGTAAACCATTTTCCCCCTCAGGAGGTGCTGGCTTGCAAATTAAAGTCCTTAGTGTGAACAAGAGATTGCTGCCTCAATGTCCCAGGCTTAGAGGGAAGAAGGAAAACGAGGAGACAACAGGAAACCTCACAGCTGACCTGTGAGGCGTCCATGGTGTACAGTCCATGACTCTTGAGTGGAACACAGTCTGTGCGCAGCTGTGCACCTCCACCTCACAGAGCACTCGGGGGCAGACTAGAGGTCTGCCCGCCTCACTCCACGCCACATTCCCAGTCCCCACACAGCCACCGTGTGGGCAAAGTAAGCCAACCAGCTCACAGAGGAAGATGAGGAAACACTCTAGAACAGGGCCAGAGTTCCTGGAAGCCTAACCGGGGCCATCATATGACTGCCTACCACAAGCTATGGAAATACTCAAGAGCTGGCATCATCTGCCTCCCCCACGTGTAAAGACCTCACCACCTCACATGCCTGGGATTAGAGATCAAAGAGGAAATGATAAAAGTGATTAGATAAATGTCAATATACAAGGTCAAAGGAGAGGGGCAGGTGGTGCCTGGAGCTACTGGAAGGCTTTTGGCAGCCAAACTTGAAGAATCTTAAAAACTAGAAAATTCAAACTGTACTCAGAAGAGAAAGGGCTCTGGACAAGGTGAAACCTGAGCAATGGAAACTTCTAGAAACCAGTCCAGTGACTTGTGTACACCCATACTCCTATCCTACAAGGTATTGGGACAGGCCTAACAGCCACCATGGCAGGCAGTGGCTGCAGGGGTGACAACCTGGAGCAGGTGGTCTCTCCCCTACCAGGGAGCTCTCCCTGGAAATGTTCCACCAGGGCCTCAGTCCAAAAGCTTTTCAGGCTTCTCTGTACTGGATTCCTGTTTAATCTGTGAACTGACAGGTTTAGTTTTACAAGTAAGAAAGAGCTGTGAGCCAATTAGAGTTTGCCAACTCACTGTGGTGGCAGCCCAGACTTCATGTGGCTTTCACACATTCAAAGGGGAGTGCACCAGCAAAGACAGTGAGTGTAAAGGACCCCACAATGACAGTATGCACAGGAGACAGCACACACAGGAGACAGCACACACCATGGGAACTGGAAGAGCTCAAGTCCTAGGCAAGGCAGCAGCCTGGTCTGCTAGAAGGCCAGGATAGTGGAGACTGGCTCCTGGCTTCTCATTAATGCAACTCCTGCAGCAGACCAACTCTCCCAGAAAAAAGGCTTGTCCCACACCAACCTAGCCCCACTGGACAGGAATCCAGGTTCCAGGAGTCACCCACCTACACAAGTAATTCCCCCTGAGCCAGGAGCTTTACCCACATGCCCTGGGTAAAGGCTGCCAAGCTGGACAACCTGAGTTCAATTCCCTGGAACTCACATGACAGAAGGAGAGAACTCTGTTCTAGAGTGTTTGTGTGAATGGGTGTTTCCTCATCTTCCTCTGTGAGCTGGTTGGCTTACTTTGCCCACACGGTGGCTGTGTGGGGACTGGGAATGTGGCGTGGAGTGAGGCGGGCAGACCTCTAGTCTGCCCCCGAGTGCTCTGTGAGGTGGAGGTGCACAGCTGCGCACAGACTGTGTTCCACTCAAGAGTCGTGGACTGTACACCATGGACGCCTCACAGGTCAGCTGTGAGGTTTCCTGTTGTCTCTGTTGTCAGAGAGGTCAGGAGACAGCAACGTGGTGGCACTCACACATAGAAGGACAGATACAGATACACACACACACACACACACACACACACACACGCACACATACATATATACAGTAAGAAAAGGATTTCTTTTCCTAAAGAAAAAAATACCACATGTTCCATCGAAAACTAAGCCTGAGAGCTTCCAGACAGAGGCTGTCATGTTCACACTTCTTCAGGAACCAAGCCACTACTTGTGCAGTTCCCACATCTACAGCTAGTTCCCCTAAGTCATCTCTTTCTAGATAGCATCTAGCACCCAGTTCTGATTACAGGAGAAGGAAGTAGTGCGAACAGACAGCAAGTCTGTAGGACCTGCCGGAGGCCCCTCCTTTCCCTTGGAATCCAAGGAGTACTGCTAACAGGGCCTGCAGGTCAGTGGTCCCCACCCAACACCCAAGGCCTAGAAGCACACCTTCCGTGGCCTCTCAGCACGTGGGGCCAACAGCACAAAGGCAACCTTAGCCTGTAGCTTGCAGCCTGCAAACCAGGACAGAATCCTCACAATTGCTCAGGCCACGCCCACAGGATACCTGACTCTGGGTGAAGGTTCAGCCAACAGACTTAAGGCTTCCTGTAGATGGTGCAGACAAATTCCCTGAACTCAGGAATGACTGGAAAGCCTACGGCAGGGTCCTATGGAGGGAGCACCATGAATGTGAAGCTGGAGAGTGGATCAGGCAGAGAAATAGGCTTCTTCCCCTCATCCTAAGGATCTACAGGTCCAACCACCCCAGAGCACAGCACGTACATTCCTCTCTGGGCCCAGGGATGGACGGTGAAGTCAGCCTGCCGTATGAGAGTCCCAAGCAAGACAGCCTCCCCAGCATCAACTGGGTTCAGACCAACTACCACCCCACAAAGTCACAGCCTTGGGTGGAGAAGCAGGATTGCTCATCTCACCGAGCATTTGGAGGCTCCACTCACCTGTGGAAAGACACTGCCTCGCCAGTGAGTGAGCCACATGAGACCAGCCTAGTTCCCCTATCCTCAGCAGAGAGACAGCCCAGGCGCAGTGTTGTCTGCACTTCACCCTCTGGAGCCACAGTCCCAGTGCTGCCGCCACCACTGGGAGACACTAGGACTAAAACTCCTTCCCAGGGGTAGGCAGCAACACTCCAAGCCTCACTCTGGATGAGTGCATGGATTTAGTGGCTTCCTGACAGAGCACAGGGATAGGTCTGCACTGTAGCATATGTGCTCCCCACAAAAAGGCTGCCCCGAAGCAGGGAAAACGGCGTCCCCACAGCCATAAGGAAGGCCACTTCTGCAGTCTTCCCCACCTCTATACCCTGCCTCCACTCCAAGGCTATGTGCTGTAAGCATTACAGCAGGTGTCAGAGAGGACTACTTGCTCAGGTCAGGGTCTTGTGATCCTTCCAGACCCTCTATGAGGGGTGTGAAAAGACAAGTCCAGCTTAGATCTCTTTTCGAGTCCACACAGCTAAACAACCAAGATGACAGTTGTTTGGCTCTGGGGATACAAACTGTAGGTCAGCCTGCTCAGCTTTGGACAGAGTGCTGGGAAGCTGGAAGACTGCCTACCACTGACCTACCAGAGAAGCCTCAATGGCCAGGAATGCTGTGTCCTGCACATGGGCCTCATTCAGGGTTCATTCCCTCTGGGAAACAGGGAGTTCCTGGCACAGACTGATGGGATCCCAGTCAGATCTTTCCAAATGCTCTCTCATCACTACCTCACCCCCGCCACCAGAGTCTTTAAAAGAAACGGTGGTATTTGGTCATCCCATTTTCAGAAACTACTTTTTCAGAAGAGTCCACCCTCCACCCCCCACCTCCCCTCACACACATTTACATGTAAAGGTGACTGATGAGAAGATCAGCAGTCACAGCTTCCGGAGAAGTGTGCACTCCCTGTAGCCCTGGCAGCAGAGGCCCTTCCTGACTTCTGCAGTCTGAGCCCAGGAAGGGAAGTGACACTCGCTCTCGGTTACTCAAGACTGTGGCCGCTGGACTCCCCAGCAAGCACCACTCCAGCTATACACTGACCACAAGCTAAAAGGAAGTCGATGACATTAGGGACTGAAGAGCAGAGGGCTCTTCTTTCCATCTGACGGCTAGGCTGCTGAGGCACAGCAGGAACAAAGACCATGACATGAACCATGCATGCCCCCACGGGCTCCCGCCAGGCTGCCTCCTTTACACATTTATCAGTATTTACAAGAGAGGATTAGATATCGAACGAGTGTTTTTAATCCCTGGCTGCTCTCCATCTGCTTGGCAGCATCTGCCCAGCTGGGCCCTACTCATATCAGCTAAGTCACACTCAGGGAAACTCAATAGCAACTTACCAAGCTACAACTGAAAGTCAATCAGCTGAGAAATTCTCAGAAATTATTCCTTGGTTCCAGATTATTTCTCTCCCACCTGCCCTCACTGCCATAAGTAATAAATCCAGAGGGGACTAGCTCAGTGGCAAAGTGCTTGTTCAGTATATGTAAGGGCCCTGCATTCAAACCCAATACAACCAGAAAACTTTGACAAACTCATGGAACCCGAGTACAGTAGCATAAGAAACTTGAAGGCAGGTGGATCAGCTGTTCAAGTTTGAGGCTAGCCTGGGCTACATAAGACCCTGCGTCAAAAACTAAAATAAGCCAAAGGATAGAGCTCTAATGAGTTGGGAAGGCTGAGCCCAACATTAGAAATGGGGCTAATATAGAAAGACATAGAAAGAGACGGGCAGTGGTGGCGCACGCCTTTAATCCCAGCACTTGGGAGGCAGAG
>JADRCD010217727.1:0-12012 GCA_019843815.1 Montemys delectorum | reverse complement strand
CCTCAATAGAAATTTCTCAAAATGTACCACTAACTCTCCAAAGTCACACCATTTAGAAAGTCCCACTGAAAGAACCTTCTATGGTTGCTTGTTTCCCTCTCACAAGCCAGGAATTAGAACAGTGTCTCTGTGTCTCTGCCCCCTCCATAAAATAAGATTTCGTTATACATAGTTAAATTAAATATAGTTTTAAAGGGAAGTCTACAGGCCACAGGAAGATATTTCCTTGTGTAGCAAACAAATTCAAGGTGAGGACAGAACACCCTCTTTATACACTTCCCACTAAGCCCCGCCTGCTCCAATGTCACACTCCTTAAAGCCCATTTTGTGCATCACTAGGTGTGGCCTCTAAGCACTGGGCACCTCCACCTGGATGCACCTGGGTGCAGCTCTCAGGCCACAAATGACTTCATCATCATTCCCAAAACCTGTGGCTTTTACTCTGGTTCAGTCAAGTGCTACAAGCCAAGCACCTGGTCACCCAACCTACTTCAGCATCATCCCCTAATGCAGGACTGACTCTTCCACTCCCACTGCCCCTGACTTCACAGGAGCACCTCTACCACCAAATCTCAGGCCTGTACCATTCATGAAAGAAATCACGCAAGGTTTGCTCCCAGCTCCTCTCCTACTTAGCAACATTCTATCAGCTGCTAGAAATGGTTCAAGCACTGCTCCCCACTCCTGCTCACATCACCTCCCCGCTTAAATGCCCGCTCCCCCTTCTTCACTTCGCTTCATTCCAAACAGCTCTGGGCTCTGCCACTGGAGGCCTTCCATAATCTCAGAGGCCTCTCCTGGGTGTGCTGTGACCTTCCACCTTACCTTCCTGGAACTGTCTCCTCACAGGCTGAAACACTTTAAAGGCAGGGCTATGCCTTTATCTCACCTAGAAGAGCGGTGAGCCATCCACACGAGGAATAAATGAACTGTCTAGTTCTCTCAATGACAGTGACTCAGACACTTGCTTCAGAGAAAGCAGCAGTATTTCAAGATCACTAATAAGGAACCATTTTCTCATTTAAGTCTCTATGGGCACCTCTAAGCCTGAGAGGAAACCACGCAGTGAAGAACTCCTCCTGCTGGCCGCAACGATTCCCCCAGCCCCCATGACTGAGTCAGACTGGCAAGCCAGAATCTAAAATAAGTGAAGCTCATGACTACACAGAGCTATTATCAATGAATCAGTGATCAGAGAATTACAAGAAACCACACCATTCGGGGAATGAGGACTTGGGAGGTGCAGTGGAACGATGGAGAAGAATCGAAAGCCAGCAGCTGACAGTCATTGGCCACAACTGACATAAATAATGCCAACACTAAGGCCCCTGAGAACCAGAAAAAGCTGCCAGCAGAGGTGGGGACAAAGACCCGCAGGGTCACCCATTGGTGGAAACACCAATATCCCGCCCCTACCCTGAGAACTGTAAAACGAGCTTCCGAATACACAGCAAACAACTGTGTCCAAGTTCTGACTGTCACAAGTCTGTCACTCGACCCCGACCCCTCTCAACTGTAGACTTAATCCTTTGGTTTAGAAATATGGAGCTGTGAGTACTGCAAAGATTTTTGGGAAGCTGAGCTGAGTGTGGTAGCACATGCAGGTAATTTCAGAACTTGGGAGATGGCAGGAAGATCAGGAGTTCAAGGCCAGCCCAGGAAAATGACATCCTGTCTCAAACATGAGTCATGTAAGAAGTCTATGGAGACGAGGACCCTCATTGCCATACCAATCTGAGCTACATTCAACCCTGCCTCAAAAAATTTCAAAAAAAAAAAAATTAAAGCGACAGCTTGGTCTAGATAAAAGTTCTAAGACAGCCAGGGCACACACTGAGACCCTGTCTCAGAAGATCATTAATGGGCTGGAGAGGGCTCAGTGGTTATGAGTGTCCACTGCTCCTGCAGAAGATCTACATTTGATTCCTAGAACTGCTTCTAACTTTAGCTCCAGGGACTCCAATGTCCGCGTCAGACCCCCAAAGGTACCTGAAATCATACGTACTTACAAACAGAGACACACATAATTACAAATAAAAATAAAATCTTGAGCTGAGTGTGGTGGCCACACCTTTAATCCCAGCACTCCATGGCAGAGACTAGTAGGTCCCTATGAGTTTGAGCCAGCCTGGTCTACATAAAGAGTCAAGCCAGCCAGCTATAAAGTGAGAGCCTGTCTCAATCAAACTAAGAAAAAAAAATTTTTTTTTTAATTTTTTTAAAGGGAATAATGAAATACTTCAGCAAGTAAAGTTGCCTGCCACCAAGCCTAAAGACTTGTGTTCAATTCTTAGGATGCCCATACGCACACACAACAAAGCTTTTCATAATAAATAAATAAATAAAACAAGAGCTGAAAATAAAGGTGCAAGCCTGTAATCCTGTGCTCAGGAGGCTAAGGAAGGAGGACCCAGAGCTCCAGGCTAACCTGGGCTACAAAGCACACAGACTAGGGCGGGGGGGGGGGGGGGGGGGGGGAGGGGAGCTCAGCTGGTAAAGTTATCTATCTAGCACACACGAGGCCCTAAAAATGACCCCTACCTAGCCCATGAAACTGGGCACAGTGACACATGCCTGTAAGACCAGCACTCGGGTTGTAGACAAAAAGGTCATAAATTCAAAAATCATTAGCTACGAAGGATAAGTCAAAAGTAACGTGAGGTGAGGCACTGTCAGGCCTAGGGGTACAGCTCCATGTAGAGTGCTTGCCTATCCAGAATTTGATACCCAGCAGTGTAGGGGATGGTTTATGTAGGTTGCTTAAGCTCCCTTCAGAGATCAGCACCAAAGCTGATCAATAAATAATGAGGTTTACAAACAAAGAGCAAATCAACAAAGCCGCCTAAACTGTTCCTCTATCAGGCTGACTTTTAGAACCTTACATTTTTCAGAGGTCGGATACCATGATGTAATAAGCATCCACTGACTCTCCCGCCCGATAGAATGGGTGGGGAACCTGGAGCCATTCAGACCAGCGGGCAATCTGAGACTTCCTTTCTGCCCTGAGTCTGTCACTTGGAAGATCTTTGTGCTTTGGCTGGCAAGGTCCCTCTGTTATTCTGTGAATCAATGCCCCACATCTAGAACCAACACAGAAGACTGCATGCACCTCAAGCTAGCGAGAGACAAGATCTTCCCTATGGGACCAGAGTGGACCCTTACAGCTCACACCTGGGATTCCAGCATTGGAGGAGTGCTAGGCTAGCCTGAGTTAGTCAGTTTCCGGCCAGTTTGAGACACATGAAACTATGTCGCTAAAAGAACTTGCTGCTGGGGGCTGGAGAGATGGCTCAAGTGGTTAAGAGCACTGACTGCTCTTCCAGAGGTCCTGAGTTCAATTCCCAGCAACCACATGGTGGCTCACAACCATCTGTAATGGGATCTGATGCCCACTTCTGGTGTGTCTGAAGACAGCTACAGTGTATTCATATACATAAAATAAATAATTCTTTAAAAAAAAAAAAAAAAAAAGAGAACTTGCTGCTGCGCCCGATGACCCGAGTTCAATCACTTCAACTCACGTGATAAAAGAGACCTGACTTCCAAAAGTTCTGCCCCTACCACCGCCTGAGCACACGCTAATTATTTTAAAAAGAGAGAGAGTCAAGCTGTGGCGCAGTGGTAAAGCACCTGCCTAGCGTGCATGAGGTTCTGGGTTTGAGCCCCAGCATCTGAAGAAAGACACGAGAGACTATCACACACAAACACTCAATCTCAATCTCTCAATCAATCAATCTCTCTCTCTCTCTCTCTCTCTCTCTCTCTTTCTCTTTCTCCCCCCCCCCCCCAAAAAATAAGAGCATCAGGCCTCTTGGTTGAGCCTGTTCTTGTCAAATGTTTACTTAAGGACCACTGCCCGAACGAACTGCTTCAAAGCTTCCTTCACTGCTTACACAACCCACTTCAGTACTTTTCCAGAAACAAGCCTTTTGAAAGCGCGTAGAAAGAGTTTCGAGTGTTTCCTCTTCACCGGCCTGAGTACTGACTGAGTCAGGATTGAGAAATGTCTCCAGCAGGATGTGAGGAAGCCAGCCTGCACCCGATCCCCCCAGGGCTGATTCACTACGGCCAACTCACCGCCCTAACACTGACAGTCACACTCACCGCCCCCCCCCCCCCGGTCCGGAGCACAGCGGCCTCGGCCCCAGGGCCGGGCCGCAGCCCCGAGCTTGCCCCGGATGGCTCCTGCACGGTGCACGCCCACGGGGCTCACGGCTGAGCCGCCGGCACGCAGGGAGACGGCGAGCCCCCGGCCCGTCCCGTCCGAGCGCTCTCACCTCCGGCGCCGCCGCTCCCGGCTCCTGCCCAGACGGTCCGAGAGGCGGCCCAGGAGCGCGGCCAGCCCAGGCCGGCCAGGCAGCAGGCCCAGCAGCCGCCTCCAGAACACCGGGCCCGCTGCCGGCGCCGCCATGGAGACCCGCCGCTTCCGCTTCCGGCGCGCGAGAACTTTATTGACAGCGCGAGCGCGGACAGGGAGCCAGCGCGCAGGCGCGGCAGCGACCGCAGAAGACGCACAGACTGTACTTACTGCCGGGTCTTGCCTCTGCGTCCCTTCTGGGGCACGGCGTCGCGCCAGACAGGGAGCTTGAAGGCGGGCGGCATGGACTACAGTCCTGAGCTCTCCAGGAGGGAGAATGCTCATGACAGCTCAGCACCCAGAATCCTGTCAGATTAGCAGCGGCTGCTCTGCACCTTATGCTCATCGGCCTTGCTGCAAGAGGAAGGATGCTCAGCACACAGACACCCGTCAGACTTCCAGCTGCTATCCTGCACTCACATGAGGGTCCAGGACGGAGAATGCTAGTAACTGCTCAGTGCCCCGAATCCTGTCACACTGACAGCTGCCGCCATGCGCACAGCACTCTCCTGCATTGCTCCAGGAGAGAGGAAACTAGTGACCACTCAGCGTCCAGACACCTGTCAGATTGATAGCCTCCTGAACCCTGAGCCCTGCACTCACCTGCCTGGCTCCAAGAGGAAGGATTCTAGTGACAGCTCAGGGCCCGACACCTGGTCAGATTGCCAGCCCCTGCTTTGTGCCCGCATTCACCTGTGTCACTACAGGATGGTGTCAGCTCAGCACCCTGAGGACTCTGCCCCCCGTCAGACTTACATGCTTGCTGCCAAGGCTGACAACCTGAGTTTGAAGCTCAGAACACGTATGGTAAGAAAGAGACCTGACCTCCACATGCACTCTATAGCACCTGTGTGCCTGCTGCTCCCACAAAATAAATGAGCATGCAGAAACTTAAATAAAACTAAAATTAAAAAGGAATGTCCAGCAACATGGTTCAATGGATAAAGGTGCTTGCTGAGAAGATTGTCCTCTGATCGCCACACTTGTGCCCCCTCCAGAGCATGCATGTACACACACACAATAACAATAAATGATATACTAGTTTTTAAAACAACAAAAAAATATTATCAAAGAGTGGTAAAAAGACAATCTCATGCAGGCATGGTAGCCACATTGCAATCCTTGTCCTCACCAGGCCTCAGGAGGCAAAAGCATTCCTGTCTAAAGAAGGAAGGAAGGAAGGAAGGGCCAGGCAGTGGTGGCGCACGCCTTTAATCCCAGCACTTGGGAGGCAGAGGCAGGCCGATTTCTGAGTTCAAGGCTAGCCTGGTCTACAGAGTGAGTTCCAGGACAGCCAGGGCTACACAGAGAAACTCTGCCTCGAAAAGCCAAAAAAAGAGAAAGAAACAAAGAAAGGAAGGAAGGAAGGAAGGTAGGAAGGAAGGAAGGAAGAAATGAGGTGGGTTCTAGAACTTGGGAGACGGGCAAGAAGATAAGGAGTTAAGCACCATTTGTTGCAACAAAGTAAGTTCAAGACTAGCTAGCACTGGATGAGCCTCTGCCTAAAGACATAAAACATAGTTAAAAGAAAGAAAGAGCTGGGCAGTGGTGGCACACGCCTTTAATCCCAGCACTTGGGAGGCAGAGGCAGGTAGACTTCTGAGTTTGAGACCAGCCTGGTCTACAGAGTGAGTCCCAGGACAGCCAGGGCTACACAGAGAAACCCTGTTTTGAAAAACCAAAAAAAAAAAAAAAAAGAAAAAAAAGAGAGAGAGAGAGAAGAAAAGAAAAAGAAAAAAGAAAAGAAAGAAAGAAGGGTCACAGGGCAGTGGTGGCGCATGCCTTTAGTCCTTGGGAGGCAGAGGTGGACAGATCTCTGTGAGTTTGAGGAAGCCTAGTCTACACGGTAAGTTCCAGGACAGCCAGAGCTATATAATATGACTTTGTCTCAAGAGAAAAACAAATAAATACCAAAAAGACAAAAACAAAGCCTACCACATTTTGTGAAAGGCAAGGAGAACACATCAGTACCACCTGGGGTATTCTCCTGAGTCAGCTGGTAGTGTTTAGAACTTCCAGATCACTTATAGGCAGTGAGAACTTCAAATTACCTTTAGTTTTGGTTTTTTGGTTTTTTGGTTTTTTGTTTGTTTGGTTGGTTGGTTGGTTTTTCGTTTTGTTTTGTTTTACTTTGTTTTTGAGACAGGGTTTCTCTGTGTAGCCCTGGCTGTCCTGGAACTCACTCTGTAGACCAGGCTGGCCTCCAACTCAGAAATCCGCCTGCCTCTGCCTCCCAAGTGCTGGGATTAAAGGTGTGTGCCACCACTGCCCGGCCACGTTTAGTTTTTAAGCACACATAGTTTTACAAATACTAGTCAGAATCCAATTTAGCACTTCCAAGTTAGAAACAATGATTCATCAGATCTAACTTCCAGTAACCAGGATGAGATTCTGGTGCCTTCAGCCTATCAGGGAGGTGCTGAGTAAACAGACTCTGAACCACAGTGCGTAACTATCACCCCCAAGCTCGGCGGGGGTCACCGCCCGGGGGGGGGGGGCCAGAGCATCCTCACCATCACCATCCTAGACAGAGAAGCTCTGGTGCCCATGTGGTTCTCCGCTGTGTGAGGCGGTACCTGTAACACGGGGCTGGCTCACTGGGGACAGTGACACTGACTGCATGGCAACGGAAACTAATAAATATATCTGTTCCTAGTGAACCCAGAAGAAGGTCCAGCCCCTTCCAAAACCACAGACCTAGAGCTCCTCTGAAACACAGCCACAAGCAGGGGGAAGCGGCTGTGACTCTTCCAGGGCATATATATCTTAGAGGTTCCAACATGTTACATACTGACTTTCAGAGATAAAGCATTTTTTTTATTTCATTTTTTTCTCCTTTAAATTGATTTATGTGTAGAGTGTTTTGTTGCATATTTGTATAAGCAGCGCACGCTTGCCTTGTGCTTGTGTAAGTCAGAGGAGGGCATCAGATTTCCTGGAGCTGGAGCTATAGATGGTCATGAGCCATCCCTGTGGGTACTGGGAACTAAACCCTGGTCGTTTGCAAGAGCAACATGTGCTTTTAACTGCTAAGTCATCTCTCCAGCCAATTTACTTTTTTTTTGTTCATTTTTGGTTTTTCCAAATAGGGTTTCTCTTTGTTAGCTCTGGCTGTCCTGGAACTCACTCTGTAGACTAGGCTGGCCTCGAACTCAAAGATCTAGATACCTCTTCTTCCCTATCACTTTGATCCCCTTTCCCTCCCACTGAAAGCCCACTCCCCCACGCAGCCCCTCCTACTTTTCTGACTTTCCAGTCTGTGACCCTACTGACCTTTAACAGAACACCTGCACACACATAGTCAGGCAGCTGGCTAGTGGCTATGTCCCTAAAGACAGTGGCACCTACTCCCTCTGTAGCTGTGAACTGTCAGTACTCCTGAAATAATTTTTAAATTTTATTTTTGAAGCCCAGGCCTGATGGTACACGCCTTTAATCCCAGCACTCAGGGGGCAGAGGCAGACAGATCTCTAAGCTCGAAGCCAGCCTGGTCTACAGAGACAGAGTTCCAGGACAACCAGAACTGTTACACAGAGACACCCAGTCTTGAAACCCCCCTCAAAAATATTTTTTTATTTATTTTTATGTGTACCAGTGGTTTGTCTACACATATATGTGCACCGTTTGCATGTCTGGTGTCCGTAGAAGCCAGAAGAGGGTTCAAGTCCCCTAGAACTGCAGTTACAGACCATTGGGATCCACCCTATAGTGCTGGGAATCAGACTAGGTCCTTCTACAAGAACAGGAAGTGTCCCTTACCTCTGACCCTGGCACAGTCTTTAACTGCTTTAATTTGCATGGTGACAGAAAGTGCATTCTTTGTGTCCAGAGACCTTGTCTAAGTCTGTTGGTGAGAACCACCCCAGGGAGACTAGACACCCTCAGATGACACCAGGACCAAGATGAGCTGCCTAGGAGGATCTCTGTAACTCAAAGCTGCTCTGAGGCTCAGGACCTCGGCCAGAGGCTACTACTCTGCATGGGGTTTCTTGATACATAGGGTCCCAGACATGAAGGGACCTGTCCTGGGATAGCCTTTCACACCAGGGGGACCCATCCACAGAGTCCTGCCCAGCCCCCTGCCTCCACCCATTCCCTCCTTGTTAGTCCCTTCCCTCTTTCCCAAACAGGAGGTGAGAAAGACAGTCAACAGGCTTGATGACAGATAGTGTGTCTTCCCAAACGGAAGAGGAAAGCCATTCACTGGAAGCAGAGTTGACGTCAGGGAGCACTGGATGATGCCCCGAGAGCAGGCTACTCTCCTAGGCAGGAAGTGCCAGGAAATCCTGAGCCAAGGGCCCATGCCCCCTCTGATTCACTCCCGGCCCCAACATCCACACCAATGCCAGAGGAAGGCTATTGCCTCCCAACCTGAGAAAGATCACTCCCAGACCAGCAAGGTCAAGGATAAGGCACTGGGGAAGCTCAACACTTACCCACATGCATGGGAACTAGGGGCCATTACCCAGCCCCTCACAAACCAAGGTCCCATCGCTGATACCAGAACTTGAAATCTTAAGGCAGGTGGATTGTGGTAAGGTTAGGGTCACCAGATCTACATATTAAGTTCCAGGCCAAGATGGCTACACAGTGAGACCTTGTCTATAAATAAATTAAAAACAAACAAACAGCACTTGGGAGGCAGAGCCAGGCGGATTTCTGAGTTCGAGGCCAGCCTGGTCTACAGAGTGAGTTCCAGGACAGCCAGGGCTATACAGAGAAACCCTGTCTCGAAAAACCAAAAAAACAAAAAACAAAACAAAACAAAAAAAACCCAGAAGCTGTCAGCTTGCCAAGCTAGGCATGGTGAAACATGCCTTTAATCGAAACCCTCCTTGTCTTGAAAAACAAAAACAAAAAATAGCTTGTCAAAGCCAGGCATGGCTACCCACGCCTATATTCCCAGAATATAACATGCAGAATTACCTGTCAGGAAGACTGCCACAAGTTTGAAGTCAGCCTGGGCTACAGAAAAGACCCTGAGATATGGAGGGAGGGTGGGGAATAGGGGGGAGGGAGGGGAGAGTGGGAGGGGGGAGGGGAGAGTGGGAAGGGGAGGGGAGAGTGGGGGGGAGGGAGGAGAGAGTGGGAAGGGGGAGGGGAGAGGGGGAGGGGAGAGTGGGAGGTGGGGAGGTCAAGCCGGTTGCTTGCCAGAAGAGAAGTGAATACTCCCATGAAAGTTTCTACTGACTTTCGAACTGATCAGAACTAAGGTACAGGCTGGCGAGATGGCTCAGCAGGTAAGAGCACTGACTGCGCAGGGCGGTGGTGGCGCACGCCTTTAATCCCAGCACTTGGGAGGCAGAGGCAGGTGGATTTCTGAGTTCGAGGCCAGCCTGGTCTACAGAGTGAGTTCCAGAACAGCCAGAGCTACACAGAGAAACCCTGTCTCAAAAAAAGAGCACTGACTGCTCTTCCCAAGGTCCTGAGTTCAAATCCCAGCAACCACATGGTGGCTCACAACCACCTGTAATGAGACCCTGACGCCCGCTTCTGAACCATCTGAAGACAGCTACAGTGTACTTACATATAATAGTAAACTTATAATAATAAATAAATCTTAAAAACAAAAAAAGAACTAAGGTACTATGGAAAATTGGAGTCTTGCATTATCTAGTAACACAGCCTTGGGCTATCTCTAGCCCTGTTGCTAATCACTCATCACTCACCTCTGTGGTTTTTTGGATTTTTGGTTTGTTTATTTGTTTGGGGTTTTTTTGGTTTTTCAAGACAGGGTTTCTCTGTGTAGCCCTGGCTGTCCTGGAACTCACTCTGTAGACCAGGCTGGCCTCGAACTCAGAAATCCACCCGCCTCTGCCTCCCAGTGCTGGGATTAAAGGCGTGAAAACTTTGAGGATACAGTCACTTAACCGAGCCCTCATTTCCACCGATCCAAAAGCCGAATGTCCCTCGGAGCACATCTGCCATCTCCCACAGAGATTCCCCCTGTATGCACATGCACGAAGAGTGAACTTGCAGAGTTCTGTGATCTGTGATTTTCTTCTGTTCTGTGATTGCACAAACCTCAAGAAATGGGCGGCGGGGCCGACAAGGGTGGCCCAGCAGTTAAAAGAGCTCTGGCCACTCTTCCTCAGGACCCGGGTTCAATTCCCAGCACTCATAACTGTGGATAACTCCATCCCCGGAGGATCTGACACCTTCTTCTGCACTCAGCTGACACCAGATGTGAACATAGTGCAGGCAGAACACTCAAACATATAAACAAAATTAAATTCAATTAAAAATACAAAGAAATGGGCTGGGGATATCTATAGCTGCTGAGAGAGTGCTTGTAGAGTAGGCATAAAGCCCTGGGTCCCATCTCGAGCAGGAATGAAACACTTGCTCCCGCACTAGGAGCATAGATGCAGGAGAATTAGACATCTCAGGTCATCTTTGACTGCATAGGGAGTTTCAGCACAGCTTGGGCTCTGTGAGAACCGGCCTCAAAAATCAATTTTTTTTCTTCATTTTATTTTTATTATCATTGTTGGATGGATGGATGCCGGATGGCACACACAAATTGTGTGTGTGTGTGGATGTCAGAAGACTATGCTAGAGTCAATTCTCTCTTTCCACCTTTATATGGGCTCTGGGGCTTGAACTCAGGTCTCCATGCTTGAGCAACAAGCTCCTGTTTAACTGGTGAAGCAAAACTTTTCATCACTACATGATATTCAGGGTAGCCTGAATCCTCTTCTGCTTGGTCATTCATATTTGGCTGCGGAATAAACTGTCTCTTGGGGCTGTTGATAGCTCATCAGGTAAAGGCCAGCCCAGCTACTAAGCCAGGCCACCTTGATTGGTTCCCAGGACTCACAGGTTGAAGAGAACAAACTCCCCAATTGTCTTCTGACGTGTGCCATGCACACACGTGTGCACTCGTGTGCACACACACACTGAGGTGGGGGGGGGTGCTCTCCCACATATATAACCATGTACCTCTCAAGGGCCTTTCTGGCCTGCAACTCCAGAACAGAGAAATTAGAGAGGCCTTCTGGAATTCTGGGACCAGGACCCGTGTCCTCTGAGGCTGTGGAGCTGCCTGGAGGAGCCCCACCATGAAGAATTCTTTCCCAGTATGGAAGTTTACATTTGCCACTTCCCTGGCTGGAGAAGGGAAGGCTGGCTGGCCAAGCCTTGGTCCACTTATCATTTCAGCCTTTGAATGTCGAAAAATCTTGTCATCAGCAAAACAAAACATCTATTGCTCAATAGCTGCCTCACCGCAGAGCAGCCGTGGGCTTTCTGGCATTTAATCAACAAGAAGTCAGGCCCAAATTTCTGGAAATGCCTCTGGGCAGAGCATCCTGCTTGTTTCGCTGTCAGAGTGAGGATAACTTCAACTGTTGGTTTCAGGGGAATCTTGGCCTCTTGTGGTGTGGCAGGCAGCCAGCACCACAGCACCTCATGACCCAGCAGCCCATGGCAGGGGGAAACAGCTTCCCGTAGCCAGCTGTCCCAAGGCCTTGCCCTTGCTTGGTATCCACCTGAGGGCGTCCCCTCAGAAGTCCAGCCTGCCACCACCTTCCTCAGCTTCACCCACCTGGCCCATGAGCTGAAGCTGAAGAGAGAGGCTGGCAGGAGGGTCCTCTCAGTACTAGTCGTCTGGCAGGAGGGTCCTCTCAGTACTAGGCTGGCAGGAGGGTCCTCTC
>JADRCD010217726.1:65463-89230 GCA_019843815.1 Montemys delectorum | reverse complement strand
AAGAAAGAAAGAAAGAAAGAAAGAAAGAAAGAAAGAAAGAAAGAAAGAAAGAAAGAGAGAGAGAGAAAGAAGGAAGGAAGGAAAGAAACTGAGATGCATATCTTACCAAGACAGGCCTGGCCTCCAGGTTCTCCCAGCATCCCTCAGTCCTTACCTGGCATATCTTGCCCCCAACCCTGAACTTTCCAGCTCAGGACCTGGGATGCCCTTCCCCAGAGGCTCTTCTCTATATAATCCAGACATTTTGGTCTCCCTTCTCTCTCCTTTTCTCGCTCTCCTTCTCTCACTGAGCAAGCACTCTTTCTTTCTTTCTGTTCCCTCTCCACTCTATTTCTTCCCATGGTGACTCCCCTGGCCTACTTCCTTGGGGCCAGTGAACTCACCCAAGAGCAGCTTCCCAATAACCTGTGTTTAATATTATCTAATCTGGCTTGAACTGGCTCATTGCACCAGTGGAGAAATAACTTATTACTAATTCCAAGAGTGCTGAGATTGTGTCCTTCATAGTCCATGGCTTGGCTGTTGTCAGTTTGCTTGCTAGGGTTCAGCTCCACTTGCTTCATGTGTCTGGGTGCTGTCCCTGTTTTGTGCCTACTCTGCAGCACAAATACACTGCCCATAACTTCTAAGAGTTCTAGAGCTCTTTGTGGGAAAGAGGACTGTCAAACCTATTTGACCCCTCTCTACCTCTGAGGCCATGATATATACTAGCCCACTGATTGGATGCCTCACTTTGGAGGGTGTGGACCATAAAGGGAGCAGAGGAAGCCTGGACTGGAGTGACCAAGGCCTGGTCATCTCTGGCCCTCATCTGGGCAGCAAGGGGGTGAGAGATCTTTGAACTGCAAGCTTGTGGTTCTTAGAAAGCTCAAGGGGAGGGGGTGTCTCCAATTTACTCTCTAAGTCCTCTAACCAGACTAAGGTTGTAAGGCCTAGAACAGGAGTCCTATCATCCTATAAGACCTCAAGGTCAGAATCAAAGGTCTATTTTGGCAATCCAGGAAGCCAGAGAAGAACCAGAGGAAGGAGGGACAGCCCATAGCAGCTCTGAGGGACCCCCAAGGGCATGGTTACAGAGTCATTCTGAAACCAGACCTTTATGCACGTTTCTCTGGAAAGCTGGCTTTCCTATTTTTAGTCTGTCTCACCTCACAGAAGGAAGTTTCAGACATGCAAAGTTCAGCTTACAAAATGAAACACAAAACCTGTCTTGGGGGTGTCTTGTGGCCTAGCTCCTGCTGTCTCCCAAACAGAGCTCAATAGTGCAAGTAGGTTTTCTAACCTATCTCAAACAGGCAAGGGGCTGGAGAGGAGGCTCAGCAGTTGAGCAATCTGTTATTCTTATGAAGAGCCTAGGTTTGATTCCTAGCACCCACCTAGTCATGTATAACCATCTGTACTTCCAGTGCCAGGGCCTCTAGTGCCCCCTTCTTTTTATGGTCTGCCATGCCCCACCCCCAATCCCCAGGATAGCTGTAGCCATTTTGTCCCATGCCTGCCAGCTATTTCATATTGTTGCTGTAACACGCCTGCCAGTCATTGGCACAGAGAAGTGACTTGGCTCAAGGAGATGCCAAACACATCCTGCTTTGTTCTGAGTGTTCCGTATGAGGTTTGCTAATCTTAAGAAATTCCACAAAGCTTTACGTAGGGCCCATCAAATCAACAGGTCAATATGAACTGTTATGTCTAAAATATCTTCAGTCAGAGCCGACCACTGGGCAGCACTTCTTGTGCGTGCGTATGAGCTCATTGTGGTTTTTTTTCCTCCCCTTTATAAAAGCTGACAGAAAGGGGTAGCCATGGTTATAGTTCAGATGATTCTGAACTTGGTCTGACCAGCATCAAGGTGTGTGTCCACTAAACTATTCTTGATTAACTGAGATCAGTGTTCATATGGTTTGTATGGCAATTCCTGAACCCCAACACTTCTGACCTTTTCAAGCACCAGGCATATATGTGATACACATGCATACACACAAGCAAAACACATAGACACATAGAATAAATGAATACAAATAAACAAAGACAAAACAAGCAGTCTGGCCTCAGAATGTCAGCCCTTTACTATACTTTCTGCACTTGTTTCTCCAGCTCTTATCACTGGACTGAAAGGCCAGCCTTGGATAAAGAGCAAATCATGGACAGGCTGCAGAGATGGCTGGGTGACAGACAGAGTGATGAATCAGAGAAAGATTTGACAGAATAGGATATGACCAACTCTCACAAGAGGAGGGAAGAGGGAGGAAAGGGAAGCTATCTGAGGGGCAGTGCAGAGAGAGAACAGAGGCAGGTTTTATGGGGACAGTTGCACCAAGACAGATTGCAGACACAGAGAGACCAAGCTAGACGCAGATGAAGATAAAATGAGCCAGTGAAATGAGAAGGAACCAGAAGAACATATTGCCAAAGTTAGATGAGGCTAAGCAGAACAATGCATTAATAAACTGAGAGAAGGGGAATGGAGAGATGGCCCAGTGGCTAAAAGCACTGACTATTCTTCCAGAGGTCCTGAGTTCAATCCCCAGCAACTCTACAACTCACAACCACCTGTAATGGGATCTGATGGCCTCCTTTGGTGTGTCTGAAGGCACAACAGTTTACTTACATACATAAAATAAATAAATAAATCTTTTTAAAAGGAAGGAAGGAAGGAAGAAAAAATCGGGCAGTGGTGGCGCACGCCTTTAATCCCAGCACTTGAGAGGCAGGCGCAGGCAGATTTCTGAGCGCAAGGCCAGCCTGGTCTACAGAGTAAATTCTAGGACTGCCAGGGCTACACAGAGAAACCCTGTCTCAAAAACCAAAAAAAGAAAAAGAGAAAGAAAGAAAGAAAGAAAGAAAGAAAGAAAGAAAGAAAGAAAGAAAGAAAGAAAAGGAAGAAAGCAAAGGAACTGAGAGAAGCCAGGTTGAATCGGTCAGCTTGAAGAGGAGTTTGAGCCAGAACAGCTAAGTTGAATCAACCAGCCAGAGATCAGAAAGAGCTACGAGAAAGGATGAACTTACTCAGCAGTCTCAGAGGCTGAAAACATTCTAGTACTAGATTAGATCCATACAGAAGCTAAAAAGCTCCCAGGACTAGCTTAGGCTAGCAGACGGAGGCAGTGAGCCTTGGGAAAATGACAGTTGTTACCAGGACAATCAGAGTAACTTTTACCCTCTGTTCTAGTTCACTGTCTGCTGGCTCTGGGCCACTCCCACCCCACACTAGTCAAGTGCTTTTTCTCCTTCTCTTTCCAGATCCTTCTGCATTTGCTTCCCATGCACTCAGATTGCAGATGTGAGCCATCATGCCCAGCCTATGTTAATTCTTCAAATCTGCTGTTGCTTTCTGGTGTTTTGTTTTGTTTTGTTTTGTCTTGTTTTGTTTTGTTTTGTTTTGTTTGAGACAGGGTTTCTCTGCATAGTCCTGGCTGTCCTGGAACTCACTCTATAGACCAGGCTGGCCTCGAACTCAGAAATCCACCTGCCTCTGCCTCCTAAGTGCTAGGATTAAAGGCATGCGCCACCACTGCCCAGCTGCTTTCTGGTTTATATTTTACATATTATTTTATTTTAAAATTTGTCTGTTTGTTCCCCTAGACATTTTTGCTTCTACTCTCATGTCATACATAAATGTTATATTTGTCTATATACAATCTAAGAACCACAAATGAGAAACTATATGATGTCTATGTTTCTGAAACTGGTATATATATATATATATATATATATATATATATATATATATATATATATATATATATATATATATATATATACACACACACATATATATATACACATATATATATATATTTTCTTTTTTAAAAACTTTTATTGCATTATGATGAGAAAAGTTACATGATTTCAATTTGTCTGAATTTGTTAATATTTAAAAACATATTTAAGTAAATAGAATTAAAACACATTCTTGTTTCCCTTTTGTACCCCAACTCCTCCCAGAGATCCCCTCTTCAATACCTACAATATCTTTTTTGTCATATTCCTTAAAATTTATAAAATATTATAATAAAAATGAGTATTATAAAAGTTGTTTGATATAAAACAATCAATTTAACAGTGTTATGTAGATGCTTGTCTACAGCAATACTGCAAATACATATGCTTTTCTCAGTATAAATTTCAAATAACTCCAAACACATTAACTGTATATTTCAAAATAATACATCACTACTAGTATTTTCTTAAACGAACATAAACATGTAAAGTCTTTTTGTTTGTTTGTTTTGTATTTAGTAAGTTTAACATCTTGGCTCTTTCTGTGGTACAAGCCCAAAATAAGAACAATTTTTAGACATTGGATTTCATTGTAATAGGGCTGTACTTCAATGACCCTCAAATCACTGAAGGATTTTACCTCTATCGTAGCTAAGCTGAGAGTTGACAGTTCTGCTGCGCCAAGGAATGAATTGTAGGCACGATTTTTAGATACAGACTTCCTGCTATGGTCAAAAAGCTATTTGACTTGAGCGTGTGACTTTATTCTCAGCCCACAGAGAACAGGTTACATTCATTTAAGAAATGGTGTGTGTATTAAGATGGTCTAGCCATAAAGTCATTCACCAACTGTTTCAAAGAGCAATGGTTCTGCATGGAAGGTGGTACAGACATTAGGTGAGCATAAGAATCATTGGCTGTGATGATTTTGAAAAGCATTCATCTCAGAGAAAGAGTAACTTACAAAGTCCTCTTCTTCAAACTTGATACAAGGGCTAGAAATGTCAAGCAAAGCATTCAGTCTCACTCTTTGTTGTTCTCTTTTGTACAAGCCACCTCCCAAGTTAATTGTCTATGTCTCCCTTGGGTATATAAATACTTTTGAAATATATAAGCTCTTCTGAAAACCATAGTATAGTGTAAAAACATGAAATAAACAATACTAATAGAGAGGCTGAGATAGGAGAAGCAAGATTTCAAGACCCTTACGTTGTAAACAGCAAAACACTGTCACAAACAAGCTGAAAGTATATATAGATTGTACAATATTGGATCTATTTCTCCAATTACCCAATTAGAAAGACCATTGGATGGCAATCAACAAATTTCTAGTTCCTCATATTTTTGGATTTCAATCACTTAGGATATGTTGGTAATATTAATTTTCATATTAAGATATTAAGAAAAGGTAATTGTCACTTTCTGTTGTTTTCGTTGTATGAGGTGGAATTAGGTTTGTGTGGATTTGTTGAAAGATTACTTTCTTGCTTCTTCTAGGGTGTAGTTTTACTCCTTATGTTGATGTTTTCCATTATCTTTTGGAGGGCTGGATTTGTGGAAAGTTATTGTGTAAATTTTGTTTTGTCATAGAATATCTTGTTTTCTCCATCTATGGTAATTGAGAGTTTTGCTGGGTATAGTAGCCTGGGCTGGCATTTGTGTTCTTGTAGGGTCTGTATGACATCTGCCCAGGATCTTCTAGCTTTCATAGTCTCTGGTGAGAAGTCTGCCGTAATTCTAATAGTCCTGCCTTTATATGTTACTTGACCTTTTTCCCTTACAGTTTTTAAAAATCTTTCTTTGTTTAGTGCATTTGATGTTTTTATTATTATGTGACGGGAGGAATTTCTTTTTTGGTCCAGTCTATTTAGAGTTCTGTAGGTTTCTTGTATGTTCTTGGGCATCTCTTTCTTTAGGTTAGGGAAGTTTTCTTCTACAATTTTGTTAAAGATATTTACTGGCCCATTACATTGGGAGTTTTCACTCTCTTCTATACCTATTATTCTTAGGTTTGGTCTTCTCATTGCATCCTGGATTTCCTGGATGTTTTGGGTTAGGAGCTTTTTGCTTTTTGTATTTTCTTTGACTGTTGTGTCAATGTTTTCTATGGTATCTTCTGCCCCTGAGATTCTCTCTTCTAACTCTTGTATTCTGTTGGTGATGCTTGCATCTATGACTCCTGATTTCTCTCCTAGGTTTTGTATGGCCAGGGTTGTCTCTCTTTCTGATTTCTTTATTGTTTCTACTTCCATTTTTAGATTCTCGATAGTTTTGCTCATTTCCTTCACCTGTTTGATTGTGTTTTCCTGTAGTTCTTTAAGGGATTTTTGTGTTTCCTCTTTAAGAGCTTCTAGCTCTTTACCTGTGTTCTCCTGTATTTCTTTGAGGGTGCTATTTATGTCTGTCTTAAGGTCCTGTATCATTATCATGATAAGTGATTTTACATCTGAATCTTGCGTTTCTGGTGTGATGGTGTGTCCAGGACTGGCTATGGGGGAGAATTGGGTTCTGATGATGCCAAGTAACCTTGGTTTGTGTTATTTTCTTACGCTTGTCCCTCCCCCACCCCCCTAATCTGGTTATCTCTAGGGCTACCTGCCCTTGCTAATTCTGACTGGAGTCAGTCCTTCCTGTGATCCTGGTTGTATCAGAACTCCTCAGAGTCAGGCAGTCTCTGTGACTCTGTGATTCTGGGATCATGTGACCCTGGGCTTGTTAGAGCACCTGGGAGTGCAGTAGCTTCCTCTGGGTGTTGTGGCTGTAGAGCTTGCGCCCAAGGTCTGCTCAGGACACCAGCCCAGAGAGACTGGACGGAACCCGAGCCACTCTGCTGGTGGAGTTCCTGTGTGCCTGGTCCAGCAGGTCCCAGTTACTCCTGGTGTTGGGACAGATGTTGGGTCCCCCTCACCTCTGATCCTGAGAGTTTCAGAGTGCCTGGGAGTGGAGCTCCTCTGGGTGTTGTGGGACTGGCTGCAGAGCTTGTACCCCCTGAAACTGGTTTAATTTGCTTACTATGTTATCTAAAATTATAGCCACTGTCCTACAAAGAACATGACTTTGTTCTTCTCCAGGGCTGAAAAATATCTCTGTCTCTGTCTCTGTCTCTGTCTCTGTCTCTGTCTCTCTCTCTCTCTCTCTCTCTCTCTCTCTCTCTCTCTCTCTCTGTGTGTGTGTGTGTGTGTGTGTGTGTGTGTGTGAGAGAGAGAGAGACAGAGAGAGAGATTTTATTTATTCATTCTTCTGATGGGAGACCTAGGTTGGTTCCACAACTTAGCTACCATGAATACAGCCACAGTAAACACCGATGCGCAAGTATCTCTGTGATGTGTTCCTTTGTAATTCTTTAGGTAGATACCAGGAAGTGGTGGAGCTGAGTCCTGTCATCTGTTTTTAGGCTTCCATTTTTAACTTTTTTTCCTCAAGATTTACATAGAAAAAATTGTATGAGTACAAGTATATGTGCAATGATTGTAGAAGCCAGAGGAGGGGGACAGATCCCTTGGAAGTGGAGTTACAGCTGGTTGTGAATCTCTTTATAGGTGCTGGGAACTGAGCCTGGGCCCTCCGTTAGAGGGTAAGTGTTCTTAACCACTGAGCTACCTCTCCAGCTCTATTTTTAGTTTTTTGCTTCTCTGAGTTTTTGTTGCTGTTTGATGTCTGACTTTGCTTGTTTTTGTTTGTTTGTTTGAGGCAGGGTCTCATGTAGCCAAGGTTGGTTTTGAACTCCTACATAGTCAAGGATAACATTAAACTATTGATGCTCCCATGCCTACCTCTCAGGATTATAGGTATGTACCACCATGCCTAGTTTTCTCTTTTTTTTTTTTTTTTTTTTGAGAGACTTCCAGAGATTGAACTGGCTTTTGTAACAGATCCCCAGGCCTTAGCACAACTGATTCCGTGATGGAAGTACCAGTCAGGCCATAAATCTTAGTGCATAGACAACACCACTTGTCAAATTTGAAGGCCCGATCCATCAAAGTCCACAGTTCTAGGACACTCTCTAATGTACTAACCTTGCTTTTTTGGCTCCTGGAGTTCTGCTTCTGGCTAACAGTTCTTGTTAGCTAAAATATGTCAACCCAGGACATGTTTTTTTGTGCTTAAAAATCTCACCCTAAGAAAGGTTCTGTGCTGTACTGGGATCCCACGTCTGAGCGGTCATATCTGGTGAAGCCCACAGTTTCCATCCTGGCCAGCCGTGTGTAAGGGCTCCCACATCCTCACCAGTGCTGCTTGTTTTTAGTGACTGCTATTCTGACCTGGATGAGATGAAATCTCAACACAGTTTTAATTTGGATTTCTCTGTCAGGTTGAGCAACTTGATTCTTATTCAGAAAGTCAGTGCACGTGTCTATACCTTGTTTTCCCTATGTCCCCCCTCACATTTGCAGAATCTTAGGTTCTTCTTTAAGATTGTTTTCTGTCTTCAAGTGAACTTTTGCACCAATATTAATTAATCTGAGATATGAGCTTTTGGTCACAATCAACCCTTAGACTGACTCAGTGAAACTTTTTGGTTAGTGACTAAACCCTGTTCCTAATGGTTTGGAGTTTCAAAATGCATAAAATAGAGAATCCAAGAGTTCCTACTGTTAAGGCCTGGGAGGGCCAGTGCCTGTCTAGCCAGCCATTTTGAACTATTACTAGTGTTTCAAGGGAACTTTCCCATATGCTGTAACTGTTGTTACTAGGAAACTTGCTCATGCCCAAGTTGATTGAATATGCTCTGTGCTTTGGGGTTCTTGGAAACCAATCACAATAGAAGTCAGTTAGAACTGCTTTGCATAGTTATCCATAATAAGCTTGGAGCCAAACCAACCACCAGGCAGCACTTCCTGCACCTGTGCGTGAGCGTTTATGGTTTTTGCCTTTGTAAGCTGCCCCTGTGATGGACCCTAATATAAAGAGAGACACCTGCACCAATGTAAGAAACCATTTGGAATGAGATTTCCATTTTGAGTAGGGGTCGAGTAAAGTTTTAAGTTCCCAAGACCTCCCTGGACACTGACATCCTACTTGGCAGAGAGAGTCATGTATGCGGGTAACTGACATCCTGGTTGTCAAGTGAAGACATGAGTGTTAGACATGGAAAGTTCCCCGCCACAGTTGGATACCCCAACCAATGGGAACAGGATAAGTGTACAACGAAGATATGTTCCTAAGGAAATCCCTTCTTCCTAAATCCTGATTGGTGAGATAACTTGGCACAGACGTTTATGGATTTCAGGCTTTAAAGCTCTGCAGGATCCTGGCTCAGGGTTGCAATCAGCTCCCAAGTCTGGACTGTGACCCTGATGGATCAGTCCTGGGATGAATGCTCAATAAACTATCTTTGTCTGACTGAGATGGATGTCCTGTGGTTTGTTGGGGTGACACCTGGACCCCGACACTCACCCTAAGAGTATAGACTCACCTCTTTACATCCCCTCTCCCATCAGCCACTCCCACACTACCTCAGCCAGGGGCTTAGATGGACAAACTGATATTTATAACTTTGTAGGTAGAAATGGAAGGGTCTAACACCTTTCCTGCAGAATGCCTGCCCGTGTACACTTTCTAACCAAAGGCTTCTCACTTAGTTTCCATCTCCTAAATGATGCCAACACATCTGTAATCCCAGCTCTTGGGATGTGGGGGCCAGAGGATCAGGAAGGAGTTCTAGGCCATGCTCACTACAAGCCAGATCCAGGCCAGCTAGGGTTATATCAACAGTGAGACCTGTCTTGAGAAACAAAGCAGAGCAAAACAAAACAAAACACAAAATGACAGGATGGTAACTCAGAAACTTGAGTCTTTTTGTTTTTTGAGCCAGGCTCTCTGTATAGACCAGGTTGTTCTATAACTCTGCCTGCCTCTGCCTCCCGACTATTAAAGGTCTGTACCACATGCCTAGTTTATCTTTTATGGGGAACAACATTAAGGTCAGGCAGGAGACACACATTTGCTTGTTGTTCAGACAGTGCCAGCTTTCAAGCAATAGCTCCCAGTCTTTGTTTATGGTGCCATTAAATTATTTTGAAAAGATGAAATATTCTGAACATAGGACCCAAAACTCTAATTGTTTCTATTATCTCACATTTTCCCTGATCAGACCCCAAATTTTAACCAAAATGTTCCTATTCCATCTCTGTCGCTCCCTTTCACTCTATCCCTTCCAGCCCCAGATAACACATAGGCTACACTGTTAACACAGAGTGGCAAAGCCAGACATGGTAGCACACACCTTTAATGCCGGCTCTCTGCAGTAGAGGCAGTCGGATCTGTATGAGTTCAATGCTAATGCTAGCCTGCTCTACCTGGTGAGTCTTAGGCCAACCAGGGTTTATATAGTAAAACTTTGTCTGTTTGTGGCTTGGAAGCTCAGCTGTGATGTCAGGCAATCCCAGTTCTTTTCTGGCTCCCATGTGTTGTCCTTATTTGAGAAAAGCTTCTCCCGTAGGAGGTACCCCACCCTTCTAATTATGACTCAAGGAATACTTACTTTATCCACCGCAAATTCTTTCTCTTCTCTGACTGTATCATATTTTTACTCCATAGTGCCAAGAGGCTTTTTAGTGTAAAGGGTGACGCAGCTCAGAGCAACATCCACGAGTCCCGGAAGAACGGGTACTGGCTGCTACTGGCACTGGCACGATGTTCAGACTGACAAAATCAGTGGCCCCAGTTGCTGGGGCCTCAGAGAAAGCCTGAGTGGATGTTTGTGTTGACATGAGCCTGCCATGTTAAGGTCCACAGAGCCTCAGTCAGACCCATAGAGGAACAGCGAAGACTTCCCCCGGAGTGAGGCTCAGAGGGAAATAGCAAAGTCTCTTTTTCTGGTCCACGTGTAAAATGTGTGCAGTAAAGGTCCACAGTAACGCTCGCCTCTCGGGATGTTTATAGCCTGAGACTGCTCCCCTGTACACTGCACCTGCCTAGATTAGCTAAACCTCTTTGCTGTATCTGCATGCTACAACCCCGCCTCCTTGCTACATCTGCATGCTGTAACCCCGCCTCCTTGCTGTATCTATTTGCATACTATAACCCCGCCTCCTTGCTCATTTGTGTGTTACCAGCACTGACTCCTTGCTCAGCTGCACACAATAACCTCGGATCTCTGCCCCCTCTTATCTGCCTTAGTGGCACTTGAACCCCAGGTGTATTAGAACTAACCTCCATACCCTTTAGAAATCCTCCCCTTTCTTTTGCTCTCATTTTTGTATTTCTGCACCAGCTCTGAATATTTTTGAAGTTATTTTTTAATTCTGAAAAATCTCTCGAGCTCCCCAGTGAAAACTGTCAATGACTTACTATTACTTGTACTTTTTGATTCTAGAATTTCTATTTCAACTGCTTTTTATTTTTTCTAAATCTTCACCAAAATGATCAGTCTTGCTTTTTTATTTTTTTTATTTTTTTAGTTTTTGAGACAAGGTTTTTCTATATAGCCTTGGCTGTCCTGGAACTCACTCTGTAGACCAGGCTGGCCTAGAACTCGGAAATCCACCTGCCTCTCCCTCCCAAGTGCTGGGATTAAAGGCGTGTGCCACCACTGCCCAGCTCAGTCTTACTTTTGAACACAGAAAGCACAGACTGTGTTCTGCTCGTTATAATGCCAGCATTTAGAGGGGTTAGTTCTATTGCATAAAGTTTTTGCTGGGTTTTAGTTCCGTTGTTTACCTCTTCAGGGGTGAAAGGTCACCCTTTTGAGAGGTTGATTTCTTACAGATCCTTTGGAATGACTTTACCCCAGCTTCTGGGATGAGCTGGGTGGTGTGGCACATAGCTGTCATCTCAAGACTTTAGGAGGTACGGCAAGCAGATCTTGGAAAGGAGAAGTGAGCCAGGGCTCCACTCCAAGGTGTTGTCTCAAATCAAACCAAAGCCAAAACAAACACCTCTCAGAGACTGAGATGACTTGGAGCCGATCCCGGGGCTGTTTACCTTTTGTTCACAGCCAGCCTCTGCCCTTCTCATTTCTTTTTATTTTTAGAGGCAGGAATCTTTTTTTTTTTTTTTTTTTTTTTGGTTTTTCGAGACAGTGTTTCTCTGTGTAGCTCTGGCTGTCCTGGAACTCACTCTGTAGACTAGGCAGGCCTCAAACTCAGAAATCCACCTGCCTCTGCCTCCCAAGTGCTGGGATTAAAGGCATGCACCACCACTGCCTGGCCAAGAGGCAGGAATCTTGAGGTTGATTAAAAGTCAGAGAGAATTAAGGCAGAACTGGGGTTGAAGGACAGTTGCAAGTTGCCCTGTGGGTGCTGGGAATCGAACTGAGGCTCTCGGGAAGAGCAGCCAGTGCTCTTAACCACGAGTCCCAACCCCAGACCGACAGTATTCTTTTTATATGTAGACATTTCAAATTATAATGTTAAAAATCACTGGGAACGGTGGTGCATACCTTTAATTCAAGCGCAGAGGCAGGGAGATCTCTGAGTTCAAGGCCAGTCTGGTCAGTAGATGAGTTCCAGGACAACCAGGACTACACTGAAAAACTGTCTCATGAAAACAACCAACCAACAACAACAAAAAAAAAAAACCAAAAAACAAAAAACAAAAAAACAAGCAAAAGCTAAGAATCAATGACCCACACTTAAAGCCTACAGTATGTGGCCAAGTATGGCCTTTCTCCTCTCCTGTCTAAACATGTAATTTTCTACAGTCTCATAAGCCAAGACTTGTTATAAACTGCATTGCATGAAAGGACACATCTCAAGCCCCTTGGGAAACATTTTTTTTTAAAGATTTATTTATTATTATACGAAAATACACTATAGCTGTCTTCAGACACACCAGAAGAGGGCGTCAGATCTCATTACAGGTGGCTGTGAGCCACCATGTGGTTGCTAGAATCTGAACTCAGGACCTTCGGAAGAGCAGTCAGTGCTCTTACCCTCTGAGCCATCTCGCCAGCCTGGGAAACATTTTCTGATCCATGATTTCTGTTGTGGATTGCCCTGGTGCTGTTTGTATTTTGATGTTAATTCTGCTTTCACATACTCAGGTGATTTCATGTGAACCTTCTCCCCATTTTAACTGGTCAAATAAAGGCTAGAGCTAGTGACTAGGCAGTGAAAGGGAAAGGTGGGGCTGGAGGTTTTAGAGAGGAGGAAGAGAGGAAGGAGAGTGACATATGAGAGGAGACAGAGGAGACAGAGGAAGATGGAGAGAGAGACAATGGAAGGAAGATGAAGCAGAACCACGGGGTCTGGAGTAGCTACAAGTAGCAAGGGATCTCATAGCTGGGGAGTAGAGTAGTGTAGAGGTGTACCTGCACAGTCTAGGTGTGCAGCTTATAAATATTATAATTAAGTTGTGTGTTTTTTGCTTGAGCTTCTTGGGGTTGGAGATTTACAGTACCAGGTTTTACCTTATCAGATTTCAGTCCTATTCAGGGCCTGTCAGGGAGTCCATACTCTCTGATCTCATTTCCCTAACCTGGAGGTGAGGGGGTGGGGAACTAACGCAGGAAAAGATACTGCAGGGAACTGCGCAATCTTGGTCAAGGTGTCTCTTCGCAGGAATAAAACAGTGACTAATTGAGATAAGACGATCCTTATCATAAGCAGTGGATCTCTCTGAAGGATCTGAAGGCTGTCTGATTTTAAATATCATTTCACATTAAACAAACTTTAATTTTACTTTAAACCTGTTTTTAGTTACCTGCTTTCGACCAGCCTTGATAACATATACAGAAGACTATAGAATGAGAGATATGAATTGGTCTCCTTCTCCAAGCTTGTCCCTGTAAATGAATTATATTTGTTCTTAGCATGACTAAGTGAGTTCTGAGTTCTGAGCATAGTTCTGAGCACATTAAAAAATTTGACCTTTTGGGATGGAGAGATGGCTCAGTGGTTAAGAGCACAGACTGCTTTTCCAGAGGTCCTGAGTTCAATTCCCAGCAACCACATGGTGGCTCACAACCATCTGTAATGAGATCTGATGCCCTCTTCTGATGTGTCTGAAGACATCTACAGCGTACTCACATAAAATAAATAAATAAATCACCTGGCAGTGGTGGCCCACACCTTTAATCCCAGCACTTGGGAGGCAGAGGCAGGCAGAGGATTTCTGAGTTCGAGGCCAGCCTGATCTATAGAGTAAGTTCCAGGACAGCCAGGGATACACAGAAAAGCCCTGTCTCGAAAAGCAAAATAAATAAATAAAATAAAATAAAAATCTTAAAAAGGAAAAAAAAAAAAGAATTTGACCTTTTATATAAGGTAACTGACCCCTAACTTGCAGGTCTCAAAATTATCTTCAATAGTTTATAAGAAGTTAGTAAAGTTAAACTTTTATAATTTTATCCATGTTAAACTTTATCCGTGAAGTTTATAATTTTGAGTTGAAGATCCTTTAGTATAAAATAAACTTTAAAAAATAAATACAGTCCATGGAAGAGAATAGGAACCCAATCTTCCTGGTCCTTCTATAGTATGCTTTTAGAAAATATCACAACTTCTCTTTTATGACTCAATTTCTCCAAACAGCTAAAGCTTAACAAGGTTAGCAAAGAAATAAGTGTTTAGACATGCATCTTTAAGTAAGTTTCTGTCACCGTGAATAAACCATTATAGGCTTAGGAATTCAAAACCCAATCTAACACATGTTACTAAGTTCTATTTTCTATAGCCCTTTGTTATGATTTTGTTCTCATATGTTATTCTTCTCATTTAGGAAAAAAAATCATCATACAAAAATGTATCCTTATCCAAAATATTTTAGAGGCCTTGGTGTTGCTTTGTTAGTCTAGGGAAAAGAAAATAAAGATTCTTCATGGCCCTCTATTTTTCTAAACAAGAGTTGAATTCAAGTCACATATATGGTATGTTGTGGCAAATTAAGGTTATCTATACATACATTTTTTGCTATCAACCCTTTCTGTTACAAGTATTAAGCTGATGTTAAAGCTAGGATCTTTCCAGATTTTTTTTTATGACCAAGATCTTTTTTTTTTTAAAGATTTATTTAGTTATTTTATGTATATGAGTACACACTATAGCTGTACAGATAGTTGTGAGCCTTCATCTGCTTGTTGGGAATTGACTTTTAGGACTTCTGCTTGTTCCGGTTGGCCCTGCTTGGTCAACCCTATCGGCCCCACTTGTTCTCACTCTGGCCTAAAGATTTATTTATTATTATAAATAAGTACAGTGTAGCTGTCTTCAGATACACCAGAAGAGGGTGTCAGGTCTCAATATGGGTGGTTATGAGCCACCATGTGGCTGCTGAGATTTGAGCTTAGGACCTTCAGAAGAACAATCCGTGCTCTTACCCGCTGAGCCATCTCGCGAATCCTCCAGACTTTTTTTTAAAGCCACACCCTAATGGTCTTACAAATCCTGAAGTAAAGGAAGTTTATATTTCAGCAAATGCTTTAAAGATAGTTAAACCAAACCAAGAGCATTTGGAGAGCCAAAGACCTGTGCTCACTCCTAGCCATTAGTTTCTTCTATTGTTAATAGTTTACCTCTTAGCCCTTCTCAAGCACACAGTGTCTTTTTTCCCCTGTGCTGCTCTGCTTTGTTCTCCTCCCTGTCACAGAGTCAGGTGACCAGCTTGACCCAGGACAGAGGCTTTGGAGCAAAGCTTTAAACAAACACGATGGGTCTAGAGCAGGCCAAATTCCATGAGCAAAGCTTTCTAGTAGAGGAAGAAAACTGGACAATTTCCCAATTTTATCCAAGCCCAAGGGTCATTTTCTTCTCAGTCAGACTCACCTCAGTGATCAGAGGGAGGGACTGAAGAGAGAGAGAGAGAGAGAGAGAGAGAGAGAGAGAGAGAGCAAAGAAGGGTTAGAGAGAAGAGATTTTTGAGAGTAGACGGTAGAGAAAGCTTAGAGTTAAGGGGACCTTTGAATCATTTTTTTCCCTGTGGTGGCAGAATTTGTCACAATCTGTGAGAATCTGGAAAATTGAGTGTGCCCCGGGCTGGCCATTGAGACTGATTATCTGGTTTGTACTGAGGCCAAGCTGTTTGCAGTGAGACATCTTGGCTTAGAGGACACTGGAGTCTGAGGAGGAAAAGAGATTAGGGAAGGTGTGCTAGTCCAATAAGAGCCTATGGTTAGTTCAGGTCTCCAGTAAGCTAGCAAGAGAGACCAAGCAAGCAGGAAGGGACGTGTCCAGGAGCATAATGAGGAGGATGTGGGAGGGTGGGACAGTGGCCCATGCCTGGATACTTGGTACAGCTGAGGGCGTTCAGAGTTCCTGGTACCCAGGCACCCACTTGCTCCCTACCCAGATTCCTGGCCTGGAACACATGCCATACTTCCCACATAGGAAATATGACTGTGGTCACATAACAAAACAAAGTTCTCCGTGCTCATGAGGTATCTAGAGGCCCTGAGAGTTTAACCAATAAGCTCCCTTCCCAGACATTCCTCCCTGCAAAAGATATTTATTGCCTCTGGTCCAGCCTGAGGCAAGGGGATGAATCCATTTCCCACCACGAACAGTCAATAAGTGATATGGATAAACATGAGCTGTCTCTTTCATCGAGAACCACCATGGGGAGCATGGAGAAGGGTCTTCGGCTACCGAGGCCAAGTCTCCTACCCAAGGCCTTTCTGTGCTCCCAGACAACTCTGTCACTAACCTAAGGACAATCGCCAATGAGCAAAGCCGGAGTTCCCATTTCCCCAGTCCCAGCCTTGTCGAGGGCCCATGGACCCTTGATCCTTTGTTCCTGACTCCTCTGTGCGGCACCCCAGCAGCGACTGGATTCCCGGGAATTGGGGAACCCCAGCTTCGGTCATCCATATCTTAGGCTGCGTTTCCCCACACCCTGAGCAGTGTCTCTGTGCTTCCCTAAAGTCTAGCACCCAACACTGGTGGTGCAGGTTAAACACAGTCGAGCCCGCTCCACGTCCTCCCCCTGCCCCCAAGTGGTGCTTCCATACCCCAATGGCAGAGCGAAACTCAGACCCACATGGGAGTATAGCCAATCGCCTTTTCTATGTCTGCTCCAGTTCCGGAATAATGATATGGAGACTTATTTTTATTAACGAATGCCTAGGCCTTAGGTTAGGCTTATTATATCGAATAATATGTAAGTTACGAGCTAACACATGCTAATCTCTGTCTGTCACGTAGCTGGTTAGTTATTTTTGCTCAGTTTCGTATGTCCAACTTTGTCCAAGCCCAGATGGCGAATCTGGTGACTCTCTCTTTCCCAGAGTTCCGCTCTGCCAGATGTCCCACTTTACTACCCTGCCTCTTGCTATAGGCCATAGGCTTTTTATTTTAACCAATCAGAAGGTGCCTGAGGCAGGCAAGGAAGGACAGAGAAATGTCTTCACACAGTGAATAAAAACATCACTCCAACAGGGGAGAGACCTAAAAAGGGGTTGTAAATAGGAAGCCCACCAGAGGAGGGTTCCAACAGCATAGGAACACGGGAAGGTGACATGGTATGGGATAAGTCTCAGGGGACAGTCTCAATCCAAGGGTATCTCAAGTAAACTGAGACCTGTTAGTGATGGGCTGGGATTCCTCCTCCTCGGTATGATGGGTCACCCAGAAGAGTGTAGAGAAGCAACCTGATAGACCTGAAACACCTGTAGCAGACTTCAGTTGAAAGAGAGGGACAGACAAAGCAAGGCCGACAGGGGGCAGAGGTAGGGCAGGCAGCTCAGAGTGGACACTTCCCTAAGTAGACGAAGCTGGATGAGTACCTAGAATAAATAGGAGGAGAGAATATTGTGGGTGGCAGGAGCCAGCAAAAGCAAATGATCCACACCCACCAGGGCCAGGGTCAATTTTGGCAACTTGGTTTGGGTAGGTAGGACAGGAATTTTTTCCCCCTTGGAGGGGAGCAACGTCTATTCTGGGTTTTGACACCAAATATAAGCAAGAGCAGAGTGAAATTACTGAACTGGACCACTCTATGGGTAGAAAGAAAGGCTTATCAGGAATCAAACTTCCAAGGATATTTCTCAGGGGTCAGAGAGAAGTAAAATGGCAGACAAGCAAGTTGATTTCATATGACAGTCAGCAGGGTGTGGTCTTCAAGCTGGTGCAGGCTGTTTGGATCAACTGGGGACTAGATGCCCTAGCCCAGAGTAGTCAACCTTTGTGGGTAGATTAAGGAAGGTTTCTGTTTACAAGGTTCCTGGTAAACAGAAACCTTCCTTACATGAGATCGATTTTCTGTTTGATAGAAAGCCATCTTTAGGCTTCTGTTTGCGTGGCTTGTGTCCTGCTTAAGACACTGTACCAGCACTTCCATTTTGGGGTGCTCCTTTAGACCTAACAACCACCTCTCTTGTCTTCATTCTGAAGTTCAGCTTTTTAGTAACCCAACCAAAAGGAGGATCATCAGCACTCCTTCTGGTGATTTAAAACTTCAATCCCTGTTCTATTTATAAAAAGAAGAAGAAAAAAAAAAGCAAGCAAGCAAGAAAAAGAAGAAAAAAAGGCCATTTTCTTAGCTGTCTATTGTAGCTGACATTGGTTGGCAGATAACCACCCATGGGAAAGGAGCCGTTCTATCCACCCATTTATTTTTCTATGCCTCTGGGTAGATATTTTTTAATTCTCTGGTTGTCTTCATTGAGCCAAACTGTAAGAAGTTAAATTCACCTTAATTTTCTGAGTCTTGCTTTTCTGTAGTTGAGGATTCACATGTAATTATTGGTTTTGGTAGCAGAGACGTCATCAATGCCCTTGAAGACGTGACAAGGCTCTGGAATATAGAGATGGGAGAGTTCTACTGAGGTAGGATAGAGTGATTAGGGGATGAGGTAAAAATAACACTCAGGGAAACTAAAAGTTTGACTATGAATGAAAGCAAAATATTATCTTTATTTTCATGTATGAGTGTTTTGGCTGCATATATGTTTGTGCATCACATACATGTCTGGCTTAGTCCAAAAGAGGACAGTTGATCCTCCCAGAACTGTAGTTACAGACAATTAGGAGCCACCATGTAGGTGCTGGAAACTGAATCCTTGTCCTCTGCAAGATCCCTAAATGCAACCCGGCGTGGTGGCGCACGCCTTTAATCCCAGCACTTGGGAGGCGGAGGCAGGTGGATTTCTGAGTTCAAGGCCAGCCTGGTCTACAGAGTGAGTGAGTTCCAGCACAGCTAGGGCTACACAGAGAAACCCTGTCTCAAAAACAAAAAAAAAAAACAAAAACAAAACAAACAAACAAAAAAAGATCCCTAAGTGCTCTTAACCCTGGATTCACCTCTTTCACCTCTCTAGCCACTAGAGACCGAAACTTTACTTCCACCTCACCCTTCTTGTTCTTGTCCCTCCTTCCTGCTTTGTGACATAAGGCTGGCTTGTTGAGTTAAAAAATAATTGGGCTGGGGAAGGTGGAGGCTCTAGATGTCCGAGACTGCTCCATCCAAGCCACTAGCTGCCTTGGGCTAGGAGGATACTGTTTCCTGTGACTGATAGGCCCTGGGGTAGAACTTGAGCTGGAACACCAGTTCTAAAACTATAAAAGCGGCAGCAGACGTCTCGCCCTGGTAAGCCAGGGCCGGGCTGGGCCAAGGCCTTTGTTTCCTAAGTTGGGAGAAGCTTCAGGTTTCTGGTTTGGTTTTTTTGTTTGTTTGGTTTTTTTTTCCTGACAACTGCAAATGTGCCACGTGGGTACCACTGTAGCCAGAGTCAACAAGAAAAACAATACCAGGGGGGAAATCTTGCTCACTTAAGTCACAGGACTTCGGTGAGTGACTCAAAGTCTATGTGTCATATGACTATACACGTCTCTACCTTTGGGCTTCCTATCTAGATATATGCATGTCTCTGTGTCCCCGTGGGGGCCTCTCTGTTGTATGCTGGCAGAGAAAAGAGGGGACAGTCTGTATTCAGACTCTGTCTGTGGATTTATGAACGCCATCCTGTGTTGCGTGCCTGTATGGATCCGGGAATATCTCATTGGTGGTTCCTGTACTTCTACACTTATGTGTAATTGCCCCTCATTTCCATGATTCTCTTCAGTTAATGCTTTCCTTCACTTTAGACACTCTGCTCAGACTCCACTCCTGTCATGGTTAAGGCACCACCACCTTAGTCTCAGATTCCAATGTTTTAGAGTGAAATACACGTCGGTTCTTTCAAACTCTGACCCTCATCAATCTTCCACCCCACTGAGACTTCTACCAACTTCCAGCCCAGCAGGTCCCTCCCTCAATGTCCCAACTGGCTTCTCCTAAATGCAGGTAAGCCTAAGACCTGAAGTGGCCGTGGCTGAGATTCCTGACTGAATGCAAGCTGCTTTTTCTTCCTTATTTACAGCAGTTCCCTTTTCCAGCAGCAGCACCTCTGCTCATCCCCGCCCCCCCAGCTCCTGCTCTGAACCACCTCGAAGATAGAGCCTTGAGGTTAAAGGGTGTGCACTTCCTCCTTTCCTGCCCCTCCCACCTCTAAATCTGATTGGAGCCACTGCCCTGCCCTTGTTATTTCTTGTCCTCTTTCTTGCTAGATTCTATAGAAACAGCCCTATTCGTGAGGAGGTGGGCCCCAGGGAATGTGGATTATAGCTTAATTAATGGTAGAACACTTATCTAGCATGCCTTGAGTTCTGTACCTAGCAGGTACGTGTACACGCACACACACACACACACACACACACACACACACACACACACACACCACTTCAGACAGCCCCTCCCCCTTTTTTCTGAGACAGAGTTTCTCTGTGTAGCCTTGTCTGTCCTTGGAACTAGCTCTGTAGACCAGGCCTTGAAGTCAGAGATCTGCCTGCATCTGTGTCCTTTAAAGGCATATGCCATGACCGCTGGGCTAGTCAGCCTTTTCTTAATAAAAAGAATTTCATCCAGTTCTTCTAATTATATGTGAAAGGAAATGATAGGCAATGGAACCAGGCTTTGTGCAAACCTCTATTAGTGCTACATCCTCAGCTCCCCAGACTAGCTTGTACAACTCGGGGACCCAAAGTTGGACCATATCTAGGACTAGCTAGATCATCATCTGCCGCTTAGACAACCTGCCGTTTCTTTTTTTTTTTTTAAGATTTATTTATTATTATATGTAAGTATGTGTAAGTAGCTGTCTTCAGACACACCAGAAGAGGGCGTCAGATCTCTTTACGGATGGTTGTGAGCCACTATGTGGTTGCTGGGATTTGAACTCAGGACCTTCATTCAGAAGAGCAGTCAGTGCTCTTAACCGCTGAGCCATCTCTCCAGCCCCCAACCTGCCGCTTCTGTCTTCCTTTCTACATCTGTAAAATAGGACATGAGTGTTCCCTACCCCAATGTCTTCATGAGGAAGAGAAGCAGTCGGGAACCAGAAAGCCCTTTGGTGGGTCTGACATCTCGTTTGCTTTAAAGAGCAGGTCGTATTCTTTTCGCTGCAGCTTCTCTCTCTGCCTCCCCGTCATGTTACAGAACGTGAAAGAACCCATCTCAGCATGTCAGGCCAACCAGAACCAGGATACTTTGCTGTTAATGGTTTAAAAATGTATTTTACCTTTCGTTAATGAGTATGCCTGGCCTTATCTGCATGTCTGGTGTCTTCAGAAGTCAGAAGAGGGTGTCAGAGCCTCTGAAACTGGAGTTAGGGGAGTTGCGAGGCACCATGTAGGTGCTGGGAACTGAACCCCAGGCTTGAGCAGGAGCAGCAAGTGCTCTAGACTGCAGAGCCATCTCTCCAGCCTCTACTGTCATGTATCACTTAATAACCACTAAAGACAATCTAGCCGGCTTTCCTTAAGTCAGTGTCAGCTCCTGGGCCATTTAAATACCATGGGAAAAGAAATATCTGATGAGATACAGTTTCCATGGCCCTCTTTTGGGTGTGGTTGGATGGGCACAGGAATAAAGGGTAATTGTGATGAGGCAGAATTTAAAATGTAGGGTATTTAAGGGGCATACTACCAAGGGGAAGAAGTCCTTTACCCTGTGACCTGGTTTGCACGTCTCAGTAGAAAGTCAAAAACTTCAGTATAAAAGATAGTCAGGAAAGCTTGCTCTCATGCCTGGGACAATGCTCATTTTCCTGATGTATCTAAAAGTCTAAGAACAACAAATGAACTGTTTGCTTAGGGCCAGGTACCCGGGGCCTGTGTTTACAGATGATAGTCCTCTGGTGTCCCTAAACCGGAGTGCAGAAGCCAACTTACAATTCCACCCACAAAGGGAATTCTCCAAGATCTGACGAACAGTGGAACCAGATCTTTCTTTTCCTTATGGGTTTTTTTTTTTTAAGATCTCTTTATGCTGAACATAATAGTGCACGCCTTTAATTCCGGCATGTGGGAGGCAGAGGCAGACGGATACCTGTGAGTTAGAGGCTAGCCTGGGCTACAGAGTGAGTTCCAAGTCATCCATAACTACATAGTGAGACCCTGTGTCAAAACAAACCAAACAAAACCAAAACCCAAACAAATAAAAAGAGTTATTTATTTTTATTTTCCAACTATGAGTGTTTTGGCTGCATGTATGTCTGTGCACCATGTTTGTGAACGGTGCCCCTGGAGACTGGACGAGGACTTCAGATCCCCTGGCTATAGTTACAGTTGGTTGGGAGCCACCATGTGAATGCTGGCAATGAAGCTCCTGAAATAGCAGCTGAGCCATCTCCAGCTCCAGTGTTTTGGTTTTTTTAGAGACAGGGTCTCAATGCGTAGCACAGGCTAGCCTTGAACATGCTGTAATCCTTCTATCTCAACCTCCCAAATTCTGGCATTGTAATCTCGGGCTACCATGCTCTATTTGACTCACCCTCTTTAACTTTTATGTAGCCACAAAGCTTTTGGAATCTTGGTAGGCTGGATGCCTTACTGGTGTCATGGTCTACCAGTAATCCAGAGACTATGTCAAATTTCTCTTTTAACGCCTTTGTCTACAAGTGGCTCATCGGACCCAGCAGGAGCTCATCCAGACAAACCCTGTAATAGGTACACAGTAGGCAAGAGTCTCTGTGAAGTTTCTAGTTTGTCTTATAGATGAGAGATCTAAATGGGCTGCTGATGCCACATGTAAATGCATGACCAGATTTTTATCATCAGCATCCCCTCCGAAGCTTTCTCCTCTTAGCACATTTTAAAATGTAACTAAACATTGTCTCTTCTCCTTCTTCTCCTTCTTTTTCTTCCCTCTTCCTCTTTCTCCTCCTTGCCCTTGCCTTGGCCTCTCGTTCTCTTTCTCCTTCTTCTTTTTGATTTTTTAAGACAGGGTTTCTGTGTAGAAACTCATGCTGGCCTCTGTCTTGTAGATCTCCTCCTGCCTCTGCCTTCCTGAGCGCTGGGATTAAAGGTGTGCACCATCACCACCCACCCAGTAATTAAATATTTTCTAAGAATTGTATCTATTTATGTGTATGTGTGGATGCATTCACAGAGGTCAGAGGGCAACTCTCTGGAGCCTCCCTTCTTCCATCACGTGGACCTGAAGCATGGAAGTGATGCTGTCAGGAGGGTTGGCAAGCATCTTTGCCAGCTGAGCCATCACTTTGGCACTTAAAATTTTAAGCTTTACCTAGTATTTGAGCCTGCTTGTATAAATTACATCCTTTGAAAATTGTAACTTGAAATCTACAAAATTGGACCAAGGATACAGCTCAGTTGATAGAGGGCTCGCCTAGTATGCAGTCTAGGTTCAATCGCAAGCTCTGCCAGCACTTAGGAGGTGGGGCCAGAGGATGAGGAGTTTAATGTTAACTGTGGTTGTATAGCAGTTCGGAGGCTGATCTGAGATACGTAAGATGGTGTCTCCAGTAAAGGAAAAAGCCACCGGACACGTGCGTGGCTATGACTGACATACTTGAGCCCCCACCCCATCTCTTTTTCTGCCTTTTTCACTTCAGATTTAAGTAGATACTTTCTTAGTTTTTTTAATCTCTTTTTAAAATAAATCCAACTTTGCTTCATACTGACTCGTTCTGAAAATTTCTATGGAAAAAAAAATTACCCAACAAACAAAAACAATCTAACAAAATAAAACAAAACCAAAACTGTTGGCATTCCTTCTATGCTCCTCCCAACTACCTATCAACAGCCAAGTAGGCCTCCCCCTTCCCCTTCCCTCCATGTGTTCATGGCCAACCTCTCTCTCTCTCTCTCTCTCTCTCTCTCTCTCTCTCTCT